>OY978226.1:28082668-28168019 GCA_963854785.1 Vaccinium vitis-idaea | reverse complement strand
ACAACACTCAACATCCATGGGTTTGTTCTTTTTTCACAAAACTCCATCTGGTTTGTTCTTTTTTCACAAAATCTGTGTAGTCCCAGTGTAGAATACTAAGAATAGTGTCGAATTTCTACATTTCTTTTTTCTCTCTTTCTTTGATTCTGAAGTTAATTGCTGATTTGGTTCAATTTGAACTTGGGGTACTGCTCTGTTTCGATCTGCACATCTCTCTCTCTCTCTCTCTCTCTCTCTCTCTCTCTCTCTCTCTCTCTCTCTCGCGTCTGATCAAACTGGGAATCCGGCAAAACCGACCTGAAACCGGATGAAACCGGCAGAAACCGAACCGACCTTATTTGGTCCGGTCCCGGTTTCAAAAATTCCCAAACCGAATTACCGGTCCGGTCCCAAAAAATGGCCAAAACCGGACCGAACCGGCCGTTTTCACCCCTAGACAGCACTGTGGTTACAGATTTCTCTGTAGATAAATAGTACAAATCAATTGATTTGGGTACATTTTGGGTTCTACGAACATGTTCGGAATCGTGATATTCCGTAAAAAAATAGTTCAATCGGATATCGGTAAATGTTCCATTGGTTTATCCATTTTTGGTTCAGAATAAGAAACTGGATCAAAAACTAGATAAGCCAATAAAGTATTTAGCGATATCTGATTGAGATAATTTATTGTTAACAATATGCACTTTAAAAAAAAACCGGATCTAATGATTTATGTGGGACCCGTCTGAATCCAAATTAACTGATCTATACGATTTATGTGCAATGAAATCTGTAAGCCTATAGTTATCCAATGGTTACTAATGCTTCAGACATTCTGTTTTCTCTGTTTCTTGTATTAGAAATGCTAAAAAAAGACCAAGTCGACTTAGGTTAAGATTTTAAAAATGTGTTGAAATGTGTATTGAAAAATATATGAGCGAATATATTGGAAAGCAATAATGCTACAGGCACATATGACCAGTCACACCAACAAACCCGCCTATGTAGCGGTCCACGTGGGACGGTAGGGTCCCGCCACTTAACTCCCAAAAACATAAAACTCTCCCCCTCTCTCCCCCAAAACCCAACTCCTCCTCCTTTTCCCACCACCACAAATTCAAAATTGCAAACCCATACGAAATGCTTCCACTTCAATTTTAGTTGTCCAATATTATTGTTTGTCCAGATTTTCAGCTTTATTATGAACCGTGCAATTATTATCCTTCTCAGAACCGGCCCTGGGCTAAAACAAGTGTTGCGGCCGATTTAGACTCCGAAAAAATACAAATTTTAAGGGCTTCCCATATTTTAGTATCCCTGGGTATCTTTTGTAATACTAAAAAAAAGTACTAGATAAGGCCAAATTTCAAACTCAATTGATATTTAAATGATGCTTTTAAAATCTTGTAAGGTTTGGGTTTTTATTTTTTATTTTTATAATTTTAGGATTAGTGATATTCAAGTGACGAGTATGAAATCTTGGAATGTTTAGTTATGTTTTTAGGATTATTTCTTATTGATGAATACTTAGTACTATTTGTTTTTTGAAGAGTAATTTACATATTTACATTTTGTTCATTAGGATTCTGAAAAGGGCCCTCTTTTGATTTTCGCTTTAAGCTTCCAAAAAGTCAAGGCAGGCTCTGATCCTTCTAAGTGGAATCTCACAAACAGATGATTGAAAACTCGTCGAGTTAATTGTACACAAAAATTTGGCACCGAATATTTAAACTTGTGTGCTTATGTTAAGAATTTTTTTGAATATATTATGCTACAAACTTTTGTCTTACAAGAGAATGTTTGGTTTACTTTATATTTTACTATAAATTTTTTTAATTTATTGCAAAGGTGCCCCTGCATTTTAGTTATTGACTTCTATTGAACTCTATTTTTTTGGCTTATATCGTGCCTATATATAAACACAAAATACTAGTACAAAATATTGATAAGATGTGATTCTAAACGGCTACAAAACTTGGACCGATAAAATTAAGAACAAAACAAGTCGAACAATTATTGTTTAAATTTGGTTTGAAAACTTAACAAGCGCACAAATATTTTCTAATCTATCTCAAAGGAGCTTCAATCGAGTTGAACAAATTCATCTCATGTATCTTTAATTTTTTTGACATAATCAGTTGAACGAACTCAACGTCGGTTCGAACTTATAACGAGGTTTAAAAGGATATTTAAGCTTTTAAATCTATATAATAACTTGAATAACCTTTTAAGAACCGAAGCAAGCTTGAACTCGGGCAGTTTGATTCGTTTATCAGTCGTAGCCAAAAACTAGAGAAGGCAGACCAAGGAAGGGTTGCGAGAGAGAGGAGTAAATAAAGGAAATTTCTACCGGCAGCCTACTAGGTGGACGATAAAACTACTACTTGACCGGTAAGAGTGTAAGAATTCTTCCTATTATTACTGGTTAAAGAAGAGTCTTATCGTCTGCCCAGTGAACTGACAATAAGAGTACTGAACCATAAAAGAACCAAATATGGGGAATAAGCTGGAAAAGATAGGTCATACGTGTACATAAGATATAGGGTAAATAATCTACTTGCCCCTTAAACTATTCGAAAAATGTTTACTTCCCCCTTCAACTATCAATTGCATTTACTTGCCCCTTCAACTATGTAAAAACTAATCAGTTCGTCCTTTTCATCCATTTAGTTGGACGGAAAAATAAAAAAAAAGAGTCAATTGAAGGGTAAAACAGATATTTCCTTCCAAACCTACTCAATCCTAGGTTTGAGGGAAATTGGCAAACCCTAACTTCACATTGATTGCAGAGAGAGAGAGAGAGAATGCGACTCCCTTCAGAGCCACCCTCCCCATGTATGTGGGTTCCTTAAATGTTAAGCAGGAACCCTAGTTCAATCAAAAGAAGGTAATTCAATCTCAGGTTTTGAAAACAGATTGCATTGACAACAAAGAAAAGTATGCACACAGCTGGAAATTTAGCGCATATACTCGATACTATCAAACAAAGCTTAAGAGTTGAGATGTGAATAAATTTTGGATTCTGAGTTTTGGTTTTAATCTGCTAATTAAGTCTGTAACCGATTTAATTTTGAAGCACAATATTTAATTTTGAAGCACAATAGATCTGTAGTGGACTTCCACATTTATATTTTTTTTTGCATAAATTCAGACAGAATAAGAAGACTTGAGGTAAACAGAAAAGGCGGGGTCGACGTTTGATTAGCAAGTAGTTCAGTGTTAGGATGCCCCAAAACTTTAGGACCATACAAATTCCAAATGGCAAAACATATAGCAAAGGATACCCAATGCCGCTGTGTCGGATTTCGACGAATTGGATTCCGGCAGCAACTTTGAAGAAGACGATTAGTTCGCTGAAGAAGAGAAGTACACATATACATAGATATTGGAGTAGGTGAATTACCTTAATACCTTCTTTGGTAACGTTGAAATGGACGGAATTGATGGAATGGACGAACTAAATAATTTTTACATAGTTAAAGGGGCAAGTAAATGCAATTGATAGTTGAAGGGGGAAGTAAACATTTTTCGACTAGTTTAAGGGGCAAGTAGATTTTTATCCTAAGATATACACGTATCTTTATCCTATCATGCTGGATTTCTAACACTTTGTGCAACCGAGAGAGAGGACGCGTTGTGATCAAAAGAGAGGACGTGTTGTGACGTAGACTTGTCTCTTCTGAGAGAGAGTTGGTGAGCATCTCTAAAAAAAATTTGCTAAAATGTACACCTAAGCACATGTGGAGCCCTATTTTGTGTGTTAAGAACTTAGCTAGCTAGCAAATGAAAAATGCACTTTAGTGAGCTACCTATATATATATATATATTCATTAATTTTAAGTCTTTCCTTTCTCTCTTCTCTTTTTCCTTAAATTCATTCTCTCTCTCCTCTTTCTCTCTGCTCCTCCCTTCTCTCTATCTCTCTCCTTAAGTCTCTCTCCAAATTTAGGTAGTGATTTAGGGCATGAGTGATGGGTGACACCTAGGATTTTAGGAAGTCATTTTTGTCCATTAGAGACCATTTTTTTAGTTTTTCTTAATTAACTAGTTATGACACTTTATGATAGTTTTTTAGGTAGTCCACTAGAGATTTAGGGAATTGTTGATAATTTGGGAGAAGTTTTCATCTGGTTCATAACAAAATTTGAATATTTTGTCCTCTGTTTTGAAATTCCAAAGATACGTGTCATATAATGTTAGTACGGACATACGTGTCATAATCATTCGATAAAATCACCCTTGATTTTATCAAATGAGAATTAGGGTTGATAAAATCTCAGTTTTTTTAACCCTCCTTCTCATTCGATAAAATCAAGAGTTGATTTTATCAAATTTTGATAAAATCTTTTGGGAAACTAGACCAAGTTTTTAATACATGTTGATCTTTTCTTCTAAAAAATTGGTATACGCAACCTTTACAATTTTAATGTTATATTGCCTATAGAATAGGTTATTTTATTTTATTTTATTCCTATAAGTAGTTTTTAAATTTTTTCAAAAACTGAGTATATTGCTTTTAAATATTAGTAAAACTACTTTTTAAAGTCGTGCAATATTTTTTTCTCCATGAGTCAATTAGATAGATGTAAAGTAGAAAAAATAAATTGTTAACGCTAAAAGAACAAGTTAACTTGTGAAAGCTTCTCCTAAGGCTCCGTTTGTTTCGAGCGGAAAACGTTTTCTAGGAAAACATTTTCCAGTGTTTGGGTACAACAAAAAAAAAAGAGTCAACGGAAAACTTTTTCCAAAATAAAAAATTCAAAAGGAAAATGAACCAATAGGTCTTGAAAACATTTTCCAGATTTAAGAAGCAGAAAACGTTTTCCATCACCAGTCTGCTCTGCCCCTATCAGAATCACGCATGTCCGACTCCCTGGCACAGGTCATCTCTCTCTCTCTCTCTCTCTCTCTCTCACACACACACACACACACACACACTGTCCCTCTCTCTCTTGCATTGTCTCCATTACCATCTCATCCATGCTCTCCATCATCGTACTGATACCATTTCGATGTATCTCTGTTCTCTTATGCATACAACTTCTCATTAATTGTGACTTCTCTTGGTAGTGTACTACATTAATTTCCCCCCTATCTTCACTTTCTTAACTCAAGTTTAAGTTTGATTCATGATTCGGGTAAGGCTGGATATGGGTTGAGTGCTTGGGTTTGAAATTCCATTGTATGGTTTCAGTGTGCCCACCAACTGTTTGATAATTTGCTTAGGCTACAATGTGATTGGTTCCATATTTTCTCCTTGAATATTTGTTATGTTGAGCTGAATGGGTTGCCTTCTATGTGTTTGATATGTGAATTGAGCTGAATGTATTGCCTTCCATGTGATTGGTTCCATTCTTATTTAATTGCCTTCCATGTATAATTTACAGTTGAAAGGTGCTTTGGAGTTTTGAAGAAACGCTTTCGCGTAATAGATGCAGAACTATTTTGGTCCTTCAAGACACAAGTGGATGTGGTCCTAGCATGCTGCATCATTCACAATTATGTAAAGGGGGTTGATCCTATGGATGCTATTATGGAAGAAGTAAATAATGAGATGGCTAGAAATCCAAATCCTAGAGTCCAACAAACCCAAAGGGAAGTTCAAGAAGAGAATAGAAAATGGGTTAGCAAAAGGGAGGAGATTAGTGATGCCATGTGGGCCGATTTTATTGCTAGGAGGAATAGATAGTTTTTTTCGGTTGATGAACTATATTTGTTAGGAGTATTTATGCTTGTTAAGACATGTGAGTGGAACATATTATTTGCTTATTGTTTGAGTTCTCTTGGATTTTGTTTCTATACTACAAGGGTATTTATGTCATTTGCATAGGTTATGTTGGATTTTTTATTCTTTATATAGTATGGGTACCATTTCCATTGTAAATTGTTATTTTGGTTAGTTTGTCAATTAGTGATTTTCCATGTCTACCAAACAATGGAAAATGTTTTCTAGAAAATGTTTTCATATCACAACCAAACACTGGAAAACATTTTCTATTCTAGAAAATGTTTTCCATGGAAAAGGTTTTCCAGAAAACATTTTCCGCCCGAAACAAACGGAGCCTTATAAATGAAAGATGGTAAGCATAGAAAAGTTAAAAAAATCTGCGGAAGCGTAACATACTAATTCAACCGTTCAATTATAAATGTAGCGACATACAATTTTGAGGCCATCTAGTATAACTTCCACTCGGAAATACTCTAAGGTTATGTTTGGTTGGATGGAATGGAATGTAAATTGAAATGGAATTACAAATGGAATAGGATTGGAGGAATTGAGATTGGAATAGTCATACCCATTCCCATGTTTGGATGCACTTTCCACTTATCGACAATTGGTTTTGAGTTAGATGTTTTAACATGGTATCCGAATTCAGAGCTAGATTTTTTGAGGTTTTTCCCCTTTGTTTGTGTCATAGTTGCATTTCCTTTTTGTTGACCTCTCCACGTGCGGCCTCTCCGCTCCGATACTATATTAGATGGTTAAGCACCAACTCATTTAAAAGTTTAATTTGTTAGAGAGATGGTTAACGTTATTATTTATATTCTCAACATGTTAAGGAATATAATCCCACATTGCTTGTGGATGGAATGAGTGATCACTTAATATAATGTTAGGTCTCTCCACTCCGTGACAATTGGTTTTAAGTTGGATATAAAGTTTCCACATGGTATCAGAGCATGCAATGGATTTTGTTTTCGAACCTCACCGCCTATCCAATTGATTAAATATTTGCATGTGTTTCAACCCGCTTATGGAGGAAAGCCTAATGCACGGTGAGGGGGGCGTGTTGAGAACACAAATAATAAAGTTAACTTTATCACTAACAACTTAAACTTTTAAATGAGCTGGTGGTTAAAAATCTAATATGGTATTGGAGCGGAGAGGCTGCCTAGGCTCATATACTAGTTTTCGAGGTGATAATTAACCGATGTGGAACAAATTCTAAGAGCATCTCTAGTGGACTACCTAACAAATATTTGCTAAAGTGTACACTTAAGTACATGTGGGGCCCTATTTTGTGTGCTAATTGCTAAAAACTTAGTTAGCTAGCTAATGAAGAATGCACTTTAGTGGACTATATTCATTAACTTTAAGTCTTTCATTTCTCTCTCTCCTCTCTTTCTCCTTAAAGTTATTCTCTCTCCTCTTTCTCTCTCCTCCTTCCCTTCTCTCTCTCTATCTCTCTCCTATTTCTCTCTCTCTTTAATAAGTCTCTCCCCAAATTTAGGTAGTGACTTGGGGCACTTTAGGGCATCCACAGTGGGCTAGCAATATGACTCCTAAGCTTGGCTCCTAACATTTACCTAGCCATGTCCTCAAATATTGCCTTCAATGGGCTCCCCAAACAAGCTCCTAAGGGTGGCTCCTAAAATTGGCTCCTAGCACAATAGCTAAATTTAGGTAGCCTTCTAGCTAACTCTAAGTGGGGCCAAAGTCTTTAATTCCTTTTTTAATATAAAATATTTGAAAAAGTTGTCGTTGGAAAAATCTCTCAAAAATCATGCAACTGAAGGTAAGATCTTTGATGTGGTTGTTTATCACTAGTTCCTTTATGCCATTTTTTTTTTTTTTTTTGTGAAGTGAAATGGAACAAAAGAATAGAGGAGAAGCATTTTTATTTCACAAGAGACATTACAATGACAGCTTCAAATTGCACTATTTAGTTAGCAAAAATACTATGTTTTGCATTAGACTATCATGTTTTGCCTTAGAGAAATAGTAACAAACGAATATTAATCAAAGTAATGAGAAATTCAAAACGGTAACAAGTCCATATTGTAGCCGTTAGGATTATCAACGTACGGGTCCCACATATTAATTTTTTTTTTTACAAATAGAGAAGGATATTGCTAGCCCATTGAGTGCACACATCCTCTCCAAATTTAACAAACTCTAGGAGTGAAAAGTGGACCCCAATTATGCTTATGTGTACACCTTAGGATACAAGTTAGGAGCCATTTTTTGCTAGCCCACTGTGGATGCCCTTAGGGAGTGAGGGGTGACACCTAGGATTTTAGGGAGTCATTCTTTGTCCACTTGAGACCATCTTTTGAGTTTTTCTTAGCTAACTAATTAGGGCATTTTAGGATACTCTTTTAAGTAGTCCACTAGAGATGCCCTAAAAAATGCTAGTTAAGTAAACTATTTCCGGAGAAAAAGGGTACACTATTATGCATCATTTCGAGGTAATTTTACTTTACGTGAGATTTGTTCTTTTTCTAAACACAAACCATCTACGGGTGTTTATATTTTACAAATGAATAGTGCACAAAATATACTACTCCATCCGTTCCTAATTAATAGTAGTTTCTTTTGGAAATTCCCACTTTTTAAGAGGATATTCAATGGTTGCACGTAGATTCAAATTTGATATCATTTTCATCAATTATGTCTGTATGCTACCTACATTGCACCACTTGTATTCACTCATGAAGGATACTTTTGAAAAATCATCAAATTTTTACCTCCAGTTTAAAAAAAAAAAGACTAACATTTTGAAACATCCCAAAATAAAAATAATGGACCACTAATTAAGAACGGGAGAGTAAAACACAAATGCGATATTTGTATATTAAAAAATATCGTACGTATCATATATGGAAAACTCACGTAATATAGGCCGAATTTACGACTCTCCATTTTTATAATAATTTTTTTTTTGTGTTTATCCTTCCACGTGGCTCAACTTGTTCCGCCTTTTTTCCCCCAACGATCAACTTGTTCTACTTAAGCCTATTTTGGCTTAAAAAGCAAAGTTGCTTATTTTTTCATCATTTTTTTTCCGCTTTAGCTGCTGGTTTTTTTATATTACTAGTTTGTCTCGATGAGAGGAATTAGAAAAGTAAAAAATTATATTGGAATTTCTATTTTTTTTAATAAAACTGAAATAAGTAAAAAAATCTGGCTTATTGGCTTATTTTTGTCTTTATTAGGAAAAAAATTAAGTTGGGAATATTTGTTTACTTTTCCGATTCCTCTCTTCAAGAAAAACCAATAATTCACAAAAGTTTGACATGAAACTAAAAACTTAAGCAACTTTTCTTTCTTTTCTTTTTAATGATCCAAATATTTTATTTTCTAAATTAGTTTTTTTTTTTTTTTTGTACTTCGGAAATAACTAAATGAGCATTTACTCCAAATATAATGGGTACAACAATTTTGTGTACACCAAATGTACAACACTTGCGCGGGACCCATTTTAAGTTCTCATACAAATATTCCGAGCCGGTCAATTTCTTTAGAATATTATTTTAAGGGTCGCTGTAAAAAGTCAGTTGAGCCGGATATTGTTAAATGCTTGTTCCATACGTTCTATTTTTTTACCGTACAATTACAGCTCGAAAAAAATTGTATCGTACGGACCGGAAAAAAAAAAAGAGTATACATCAAGCACTTACAGATATTCGTTGTTTGGGCTGATTTATTGTAAAGACCCTTCAAAAACATTTTGAACAAACTAACGACTCAAATCAATTGTGTAGGACTACCACACGAGTGTTGTACATTTGATGTACGCAACCCGGGTTCTTTAAATTTTACTAAATGAGAGAATTTTTATCAAATCAAATTGAGGACAAAAAAGCGCAGAGGTCACAAAAAACCAAACTAAAGAGATTGCACTTGGTGGTGGTTGAGAGAACGAGTAATGCACAAGGGGCAACAACCGCAGATAATATACAACGACTGATACATATACAAAACAGTTGCAACGAAAAACCAAAAAAAAGTTTGATGAGACAACGACTGATACATATACAAAACAGATATGTGTAAGGAAAATGTGATGAACTTATAACTGTGAGTGAAACCCTAACTTATAATATGTATACATATATTTGTTGACAAAAAAATTAAAGGCAAATCCAGAAAACCATTCCATTGATACGAAATACAAAATTACAAGACAGTAACCGAAATAACAGAATACACAAACAGTAAATCAAATTGAAAACCGACTGAGTTCTGTGAAAACCACAATCTCCTTAAAACATACCGAGGTGTTGTAGGTGAATCGGCATCTGTTTCCCAGAATAAAATGGCTGAACCACGAATGTCGGAAAACCTCCGATAAATGCCTTGGTGAACTCATGAACCTCGTCTGTCTCTCTCTTACAAAAAACGAGTTTCTGGTGTAGTGATAAGAATTTGAAAATCTAGTGTCTTTGTGTAGAAAACGGGATGACGACCAAATAATCAGAATTTACCCTTGAGCTGCAATGGCATCAATAAGAATGAAACTGCCGATATCAATACCAAATTGATATCATGTCATAAACCTCATAACATGGGGTAATCATGGCATTAGCCAGCCGGGCGTATTAACTCCATGAATGTCCAGTAATGTTTGAACTCGTAGGGGCCTTTCGGTTGTCTCGGGAGACCCTCCAAATACTCTGATTTTATTCATGCAAAACTCCGAAAATTTCCAATAATATTCAACGGGGATTTGGGGCGGGGACAAACTCAACCCCGTTGGCCTACTATTCTTCGAATTTTTTCAAAATTATTCTCATTTTTTACCTGATTCCCGAAACTAGCCCCCTGGTATTTAATTTAGGACAGTGCTACCCGTACCGAACCAAATGCACAGATAATGTACAGAGGGTGCATGGGGACCCACTTTTGGGTCCCACAAGAGTGATCCAAACTGTTCATTATTCTTAGAACAATTTTCCGATGGCCCCCACAAAATTTAAGCTCAATCGGACAGTTAGAAGTGCTCGAAACGGTGGGACTTTGGTTCGAGCACTTCTAACCGTCCGATTGAGCTGAAATTTTGTGAGGGCCCTCGGAAAATTGTTCTAAGAATAATGAACGGTTCGGATCACTCGTGTGGGACCCAAAAGTGGGTCCCCGTGTACTCTCTGTACATTTTCGGTGCATTTGGTTCTGTACCCTTATCTTTACCGTTTAATTTATCTTCTGGAGTTAAAATACTCCAGCAAACAGACAGACACAACGGGTGAAAACCGAAAAACGTACATGATATTGTCTACTGTATATGACAGACCCAGAGAAGGAAACTCCTACAAGTTTCCAAGGCAGGCATGGAATACCATGCTTTGGGAAGCCACATTTATACAATTTTAATTGGATTAAAAAAATCCACCAGTTTATTACTCCTATATAGATAAATATTGGGAAATACTCCACCAGTTTGGGTCGCAACAGACTAAAATATCCAGTGAAAAGGAGAAAAAGAAATCGAACAATACACCTACGGTATCGATGTTTGAGCTCAACCACCCTTAAATATGCATAGGGTTTGCAGAAGTCGTGTGGGGGTGTAGTCCCAAAGCCAGAGGGCATGTTTTGTCAATGCAATTGTCATACTATTTTTCTACATAGCTCTCTTTCTACTCCATATCTTTGTTGCAGCAATTTTTCAGTGCGGAGGGTATTACTTGGTACCCCTCGGCGTACCTTGGCCGTTCATTTTGATTTTGAGCGTTCCAGATTTAGAGAGAGAAAAATGAGAGAGAGTGTTATGATCTCCACCATCCAACATAATTTTGGACGGTCCGGATGCTATGTTCGGGTACTTAGCTACCCAAAAAAATTTCCTTTATTGGGTCAAAGTGTGTACCGGACTGTATGCGACCTATTTCAGGGGTTCATACAAATAATTTGAATCGTTTAATTTGTTTAAAATATTTTTTAAGAGTACTTTTGCAAAAGTAGTTCAATCGAATATCAAGTATCATATAAGTTTGACCAATTCATTGGAAATTTTGCCTTGTAAATTATGTTACCATAAATTAAATGAATGAATTAGCTTATATCGATATTCGATTCGATTGAATAGATTTTTTTATCGGTTCCTCATTTTCTTTTTTTAAGAAATTGAAAGATTCGAATCTGTGAGATTCAAAATGGATGCTATACAATCTATAGGGTACACTATATAGGCCAACATTTTTGGGGTACCGGTGCTTTTTTTTTTTTTTGATATTTTAACTGATAAGAATAAAAATCTCCAAGATATCACCCACGCCTGCGGCATCCTGCCCACTTGTCGAATATCAAGTTGGTTGTCATCTTGTAACTAACTAGGGTAGGGGCCTAGTTTTCTAAAGTACTTCCCTCATTTCAAAAAGGAAAATGCTAACGTGTGCCTAATAGGCACATGTTAAGGTTGAAAAAATGTATTGAAATATGTGAAAAGTGTATAGGGATATGTGAAAATGTATTGAAAAGTGTAAAATGTGTATTGAAGTGTGTGTTGTTTTTGTTTATTTGTGTGCTTAAGGTGTGCCCATTAGTCACACGTTAGCAAGACCCTTAAAAAAATCTTCCCCGTTTCTTCGTTTTTGGAGATATTTTTAATATTTCTCGTTAATATTTTTTACCTACAAATTATTTTAATTAATGTATGCGAGGAGAATGATTTATTGATTCAATAATTTGTAGTAAATTGAAGAAATACATATTCCAATCCCCTTGAGGAAATCGAATATGTCTTCAAGTCCACAGTTTGATACCATGTAGTATAAGTATCAATAGTACTCTAGTTTTATGGTTTTGGTGTTCGGGCAAACTGACGTGTACCTCGACCAATTAGGAGAGATCCACATTTTACTATGTGCTACGTCACCAAATATATTGATATTTGTAAAATGTGCCATATTTGTCATATTATAGAGCATATTTTACATGACTCCCAAAATGTATCTAGCAATTCAAGCCATTCATCGAGCCAAGAGAGGAGAGTAGAGTGTAGAGAGAGAGAGAGAGAGAGAGTGCGAGAGGGCGATCTGGCGGGAAAAGATTTCTTCCTTCCGCCGCACGTCCCCTCCCCCTCCACCCCCTTCCTCCTTCTTCCAGCCCCTCCTCTCCTCTCCTCTCATTTACATTACTTCCCCTCATGGATCTGCCGGTAACTCCCCATACATGGCTGGATCTGCTCTCCGATCAGCGTGGGTCACCGGAATCTTGATTTTTGGACCAAGTGGAAGCCGATCTAGGCCTCCGACACCGACGGCAAGCGGGGGCGACGGCGTGACAGTGGCGACGATGACACCGGCTGTTTGTTTGGTTTGTTCTAATCGGAATTTTTTTCTCTTCCTCCGGAAAAAAAAAAAATGTATCTAGCGACGCATTAATTAGCTAACGAGACCAAAACTTGGAGTAACGTGAAGACGATGAAAAATGAAAAAGGTAAAAGAAAAATGATACTCCTATCCTTCGATTCGGATGGAGAATAGATTTAATTGGTTCTTGTTGAAGAACATTAGAAAATAGATGCTGACTTTGTCTGATTCTATTGATGCAATTGGGTAACATGAGCTCCATACAAAATTTAAAGGAAAAAGAACGCCTTCTGTAATATACAGCTTAAAAGGCAGTTTTTTCCTACCATCGACTATAAAAATGTACTCCATAAAATGAACTTTAAAGCATGTGGTGGACACTTTAAAAAGCCTCATGCGTCTGGCTTGACCATTCAAAGCCATTGCCTTATTCTTTTCCTTCTTTTTTTTTTTTCAATCGATAGAAGAGATCAATTACATCATGTATCGAATAGAAAGTACAAACTCGGGACATTACATCAATTGTGAGAGTCCACGAGACAACCAAGACCAACAACTTAACCAATATAACAAATAAGCCCGTACAAGGTAGAAATAAAGAAAAGAAAAGCCCCTCCACATTTGAACTCTTGACCTCCTAGTGAGGTGCAAGAGCTTTGAGCAACTGAGTTAGCCCTGGTTGGTTAAGCAACATGAAATTTAGTTTTTGTTATAACTCGTGTCCGGGCCGATTTCTGCACAATTCAAATAATCTTGAGGGCTTAATTTCACCGCCCACTCGTGAGAAACCCAAAAAACTTGATAGTATATATTCAAAACCTGAGATCTTAAGACTGAGCAACCCCAAAGTCTCAGGCGTTAACCACCGTGCCTACCCCGGGTTGCGAAAGAGAAAAAGTTGTAAAGATCATAAAAGCCCAACAAGAAACCTCTAGAGGACCAGAAGTAAACTACTCTTAGCCTGGCCTTAGCATGTGGCCCAAAACCTAGCTTGTAGCACATTCCAAGAAGTAGGTGCATATTTAATTGTATTTTTAGTCAAATTGGTTGGAGTTTGTGCTCTACTTATGGCATGCATAGTCAATTACACAAGAAGTAAGTTCTAGAGTTTATATGCTGTAGCTTAAGGAATATTAGTCGACATTTATCATAAGGGTGAGTTTCCGAATGGATTTTATCCATTTGTGTAGAGAGTTGATAAAATCTTAGATTTTTTAATGCAAAAACTTAAGATTTTATTAACTCTCCTCACGAATGGATAAAATCAAAAGCTTGATTTTATCAGATTTTGATAAAATCCATTCGGAAACTAACCCTATCATATCTCTGAAAAATTCGGATTCAAAAGTATACGCATCAATTGGCTTTTTAAAAGATATTAACAATAAAAATGATGAAAAAAAATATTGGCATTGCCTTTAGAGTTAGGCTCCATCTCGAGTTTACGAGTGTGATTGAAATCATTAATTTTGTCAGGTATACGTGTTAGTCATTAACTCTCTTTTTTCAAGGAATTTTTATTTTTATTTGAATGAGCGCATGTTAATCCGATTAACTTTTTTTAAAAAAAATTAGAAAGACAATTACGAGTTAAACAAAATGAAACGATTATGATAACATGCATAAGCTATGAAGGACACATAACCCCAAGACACAACAAGGGTCGGTTCTTGGAAACACCCCTAAACCTCCAAAACATAGTGGAAATGTGATTGTCAAAAGAAGAAAAATTACAGAGTAATAAGTTTGTACCATGGTGGAAATGTTAGGGTGTAGTTCACAAATCACTTCCTAATAATAAAGTCATTACCACCACTTGCATACCGGACCAAGTTTTCTGTGTTTGGACTAATCCCCTCCGCAGTTTAGTAAAGTGTTGGGTTGTGTATTTTTTCAAAAGAGTTCTTCAAAATCATTTGTCCCATATTGGCTAGCTAGAACACATTTGTGTTCCTTATATGTGTGGAGGCTCCATGGACTATTGATGAGCTAGGCCCAAGAGATGCCTCGCGCGCACACGGGTTGGGCCAAGGTCCAAGCCAATTTGTGAAAATCGATCCGGAAACCAGTTAACAGAAATGAAGAAAATGTGTTTTATTTCAGTGTAAAGAACTGTTACAAAAGTCAGTGCACAAATCTTGGTTCAATCACAGAAATTCTTGATTGATTCTAATTCCAAAATTCAACATTTTCGTCACCTATAAAAGGAGCTCTACTCCAGCATTTTAAAACACACCGAAAACACTTTTCACTACAGAAATTCAGAGAGCAAGAAAAATGTCGATTGTGTTTTGCATTTCCGGTCTTTTTCCATGCAGAAAAGATCGAGACAGAAATGTATTATGGGATGTTTTATCCTGGAGGCGGTGTGGCTGGAAGTGCTTGCACAGAGAGGGCGGAGCCGCAAAACGTCTTAAAGAAAGCGACCTAGGGCATGTTTGATAACACAGATTCAACACTTAAAACTGAATCAATTAAGTAGTTAGTCATTAAGTAGGTTTGATAACCACATTTTATGTTACTTAACAGATTAAGTGCTACTTAATATGCAGGCTAAAAAATTGATAAAAATTAAGTAGCTTTGAGTTACTTAATTTTGGCGGAATTCCTATGTAGTACAATCAACTATCACACCGCCACCGCCGCTGTCACTACCACCACCACTGCCACGCCGCCTCCACCACCATTGCACCACCGCCGCCGCGCCGCAACCACCACAACTACCACCACCATTGCCACACCGCCACCACCACCACTATCACTGTTACCCATATACCACCACCAGGTCCACCACTATTGTCATGCCACTGCCATCGATCACTTCACCACCACCACTCCTCCACCACCGCCACTAACATTTCACCCAGCCCACCACCACCACTGCCACGCCATAACTATCACACTACCACCACTACACCACCACCATTGCACTACTATTACTCTACTGCCACCATAACTCACCATCATTCCACCACTACCATTACTCCACTGCCTCCGCCACCCTGCCACCACCCTCACCACCTCCCAATCACCACTCCACCACTACCACAAATACATGATGACCATTAGCAAAATTCAGCTTTCAGTTTTATCAAACAGCCCCTAGTCCGTGACTCAATCCAAAAACAGCAGCCAATTTTCTGTAGTATTTCTGTTCACTTTCAGATTCTGAGGTAAACAGTTCCATATTTTTAAAGTATTTTCAACATAAAGCGATCAGACCCTCCACGCTAAGATTAGGGATTTACGAGAATTCTTAGCCAAATCCCAAAAATCAAATATTGATCAATTATGTAGAAAATAAGATCACTAACCAACTGGACTTACCCTTGAGACTTATACTCGGCCCGTTTGGATGACGTATTGGTTTAACGGCCCATTTGGATGACGTATTAGTTTGAGAGGGATTAAATAGTAAGGGGGGATAAAATAGTCGGGGTGATTAAATAAGAAGGGTGGACCCACATTGATGTGATAGTTAAGAAGGGAGGATTAAATAATACATGGTTTGGATGAAGGATAAAAAAGGAGGGATGAGGAGGGTAGATGATGTAAAAAACTGTTAAATGACATATTTGCCCTTTCATGAGCCCGTATTGGATAATTAATTAAATCACTTATATAATTTCAAAATTAATTAATTTGTTATACTTAACAAAAGTTAAGCTATAGTAAGTTCTTCTAATATTTTTTATATAAATTCAAATTATTAATATTTAAAAGTTCTAAATCCAAAAATTGTGTAAATATTCAAACCGACTAACATTTAAAAGTTCTAAATATTCAAAACAACTAATACTTTTAGGTAAAATTGTGTAATACATGAAATTAGGTATTAGGTAGTAAAATAAAATAAAAAACAAAACAAATACACATAAACTAAATTAAGGACAAGTGGCGATCAAAACGACAAGTGGCTGGGCCATTACACCCAGAAATTGTTTACCCCATTACACTTGTTTACCCCATTACACCCAGCTTCTTCTTCTCTCTCTCTCTCTCTCTCTCTCTCTCTCTCTCTCTGTGTGCAAGACTGCAACAAAAAAAACCCTCTCATCTTCAACCCAGAAATTGGTCCGACCGATGATGACGAAATTGGTCCGACGAAGCACTCCGGCTAAGCACTTCAAGTGCCATGTCTACCACAAGAAGCTATATTGGTCCGACGAAGCACTCCGGTAATTTCTCCTTTTTTTTGGTTCAAGATCTGGTTTTACTTGGAATTTTTGGGTCTGAAATTGGGGATTAGGGAGGGTAGGGAGGTAAAATGGCCATGGATGAGGCCCCTGACTAAATATAAGCACCCCCTCCCCCTATCTATGTTTAGTCCGGGAGAAGAGGGATGAGGAGGGAAGCCGGATGAATCATCCGGGTGGGTTTTGTTGCTGCCAAACAAAGGATATGGCTGAGAAGAGGGATGAGGGGAACAATGATGAAATAGTCAGGGGCGTAAAACGCCATCCAAACGGGGCCTAAGAGGGATTAAATAGTAAGGGGGGATAAAATAGTCGGAGTGATTAAATAAGAAGGGTGGACCCACAGTTAAGAAGGGAGGATTAAATAGTACATGGTTTGGATGAGGGCTAATAAGAGGGGGATAAGGAGGGTGGATGATGTAAAATCATGTCAAAATACTTTCTTGCCCTTGGTAATGCATATATTAAATTATGTATTTATAAAATTATATAAATACCAAAATTAATTACACTATTTAATATTTAATTTATAATACTTAATTGTAATATTTTTTATGTTAAAAAATGTTTTTTATTTTATATACTATTTAGCAAGCCAACATGCGAACAATGTAAAATTCTAAAGTATAAAAAATTTCAATTTTTTTTTGTATCGAATTAAAGATCTCTATTAGTAGTTTAATTTGGTGCAAGCAAAAATAAAAAATTATATACGGAAGTACTTTATTTTTTGATCCGAAGGATATTGCAAAGCAACTGAACTAGCCAACAATGTAAATTTATAAAGTATAAAAAAATTTCAATTTTTTTGTATCGAATTAAAGATCTCTATTAGTAGTTTAATTTGGTACAAAAATAAATAAATAATTATATGCGAAAAAACTTTATTTTTTTATCCGAAGGAAATTGCATGGGGGTAGGGAGGTAAATTGGGGGGCTAATCCCCCCCCCGACTAAACATAGACACCCCTCCCCCTACTTATATTTAGTCAGGGAAGGGCATGACTAATTAGCCCGTCGGCTAATTAGTTGGGGGTTGATTTTGGCAACCAAAGCATGGATGAGGTGTGGGACCATGACTAAATAACCCAATCTTCCTCATCCCTCTTTCATTTCCAGCATCCAAACGAGCTCCTAGGGGTCGTTTGGATGATGTACAAGGGACCTCGACTAAATAGCCGGGGGGATGAGGAGTTTAGCCCATGCTTTGGCAACAAAAAACGCCCCCCGACTAAATAGCCGCCGACTAAATAATCAGGGGCAAGCCGAACTAAATACAAGCAGGGGGGGCTTGTATTTAGTCCGGCCTCTTATCCTCCCCCTTTTACCTTCCTACCCTCCTTAATTCCAATTTCGGACCAAAATCCACAGTAAAAGAAAAAACATGTTTCGATGTTATGTACATAAAAAAAAAATGCACAGTAGCAGTTTGGTTAAACACTTTAGCTAAAAAAACATGTTTCGATTTTTCTGCTTGTATCAAATAGAGTTTCTATAGAACTCATACCAAACTGCTACTGTGCCCATACCCATTTTTTGTATCAAATAGAGAGTTTCGATAGAACTCTGCTTGTATCAAATAGAGTTTCGAAACATCATACCTCATACCTTTTTTTTTTTTTTTTTTTCTGCTTATATCAAATAAAACCCGCTTTAGCTATAAAAAAAAAATTGCTTAGCTAATAAAATCGTGATTAGGAGTTTGGCCAATTATGGCAAACAAAAATTGAAGTAGTTAAAATATTTACCACAGTAGTAGTTTGGTTAAATTATGGCAAAAAAAAAAAAAAAATTTGTATTTATATAATTATTTAAATGCATGGGCATTGACAAGGGTAAAATAGTCGTTTACATCATCTACCCTCCTTATCTCTCATTTTTCATCCCTCCTCCAAACCATGGACTATTTAATCCTCTCTTCTTCACTGTGGGCCCACCCTTCTTATTTAATCATCCCGACTATTTTATCATCCCTTACTATTTAATCCCTCTCAAACTAATACTTCATCCAAACGGACCGTTAGGGGATAAGGCATGCAACTGTTCCACGGATGGATTCCTCATCCAACCAAACGGCTTATTCCAATCTCATATCACATGCGATGAATTAAAAAACTGATAAAGGATCGATTAGTTAAATGATTAGTGTGGGGACTTTTGTTTACATAAATATGGAAAATTAATAAGAGTGCAATTATCGAATATTCGCACGCATTAGACCGGTCAAATTACGTAAATGGAATCCTACTTATACTTGCAAGTTGCAACCCATCACGTGACAAGATCTGGGGACCAATTCCCTCCCTCCATGCTAGGTTTGGAATTATAGTAAAACTATAGTTAAATGTTGTTTGTCACGTTGGAAGAAAAAGAAAAAGATTCATTTATTTGTATTCACTTTTTTTCGGAGATTAATTCTGTCGTCCACTATCGGTACCAATTCCCCTCCACAATTGGTTTGGAATTAGTAATCTCGGCTCGATTATTTGACGAGTCCAAAACTCGAGCCGAGGCGAGACCTATCAAGCCAAGCTTCAGGCTGTTCGCATGCATCTTGATCTGTTTGTAGCAATAGTACACCTTGAATGAAAAAATGCATTTATTTCTTTTATAAGTGTTATTCAACCACCGTATTGACTATTTTGTAGACTAATCCCATCGTCTACTAGTGGTGTCAAATAAAATAAGGACAAAATTGAAAAAAAAAAGGTTGAAAAATACAAAAAAATATTTCAGCTTAACACTTCTGAAATCTTTGAATAATAGAACTAATTGAGATTTATCAAACAAGATTCATATTTCAGATTTTTTGCGATTCGTATTAAAAATATAATCAACTGAAAAGTGACACAAACCCTCAAAAATACCAACAAATTACACGGAGGGAGTATAATTTTCCATGTTATTAATTTGATTGTGTGGCCATTGTAAGTGGGCTTGTGTTGAGAGTGGAGTGAAATGGTCTGGGCCGTATAGTGACACAGTGGGCTGAATGAACTCCCCTGCTCAGCCCACTACTAAATGGATAACTACTAAAATGATAATAAGGATAACATTTACGAGTCCTTTTGGTGGTAGATAAATTAGGTTTATGAGAAATGTGTTCATATCATTCCTAAGCTTTCAAACTGACATATTTCATTCCTTCATCGAGATTGTTTGGACCACCTCGGTCCGGACCGTGGTCAAGTTGGTCTGGACCTTCGAAAATTCAACTATATAAGTTTAGTTTTTTGATTATTTTGACTTTTTTAGTTAATGTATGTAAGGAGAATGATCTGTCTCGTAAAACATGAAAAAAAACAAAAAAACAAAAATCGACTTAATAGCACGGGGCCGCAATTTCATAATTTTGGGGATATATAGCAATAGTATATAGTACAATAGTTGAAAAAAATAATTTGGCCTAACTTTTAAGCATTGTATTTTTTGTCGTATTTCTTAATCTTTTCAAGATTCGGCCAAATTTTACATTATATTTATCGTCTTGACGAGACAAATTGGAAAATTATAAAAATAGAGACTAAAATTGGGAAAAAATTCACATAAGGCAACAAAAAGACTAAAAAAGTCGACTAAGGAAAAGTCAATCTGCCCTATATTTTACCAATACAAACACACATGTAACTCAAATGGGAGAGTCGTGTTATGGGTAACTGTATGGTACGGTTCAAAGAGCACTTGTATATGTGATGCAAGTGAACGTATACAAAAAAGTTGTCGTAAATTTTTGTTGTTCGTTCCGTCCTTGATACTATCTATAATTCTATCTTTCTATGACGGCCTAAGAACGCCCTCATTCTTCAGTTGTAGAGAAACTTTTGGATTGCGAGGTACTGTCACGAGCTCAAGACAGAAAACTGTCTACATTGAAGGGGTGTTCCACTAACAAAAAATAATTTTTTTCAAAAACTAAGACAGATCATTGTTTCACAATTCATCACATAAAAACTATGAAAAACCAATTTATTCTAAAAACACCCTTAGCGGAACTCCCCTTGAGTGTAAACTGTTTGTAATGGACTTGATTGGAATCATATCAATAATTAAGAACTTAAAATAGGTTGCATTAAAATTTGTGGGGTATTCAAACACATTTCACATAATTTAGGGGCTCAAAGGGAAGATAACTATCTAGGCTAGAATCCTAGTCGCAGTTCAACTCCCGCTTCTAATACCCTATTCAATCTCTTTGACTTCACAAGTTTTCCCTGCAAAATTCTCTGCAAAAATTCTGCCCGTATGTAGTATCAGTATTAGTTTAATTTCATGATTCATGCCTTAATTTCTTGGGTTTTTTCATAATCGCTGATGAATTTCAGGGTTTTGTGGAGTGTGTTTTTTAGGGTTTCTGTGTTTCTCTAACAGAGAGTGTTTTAGGGTTTTAGGTTTTTTCAAAAAGCTTTTCTTTTTTTAGGGTTTTAGCTGCTGAGCAATGGTGGACAGCGACCAGAACAAGTTATTCGTGGGAGGAATCTCAAGGGAGACGACTGAAGACACCTTGAAGGCTCACTTCGTCAAGTACGGAACCGTTGTCAAAGCTGTTGTGGCCAAAGATCGAGACACAGGAAACCCTAGAGGGTTTGGGTTTGTTTCCTTGGACGATGCCTCTGCAGTCGATCAAGCCCTTCGAGACACCCATTTCATTCTCGATAGGATGGTATGTCCAAAAACCCTCTCTTTTTTTCCTAGGGTTTTTATAGTTCTTTCATATACCCTTATGTTCGTGTTTGCAGAAAGCTCTAATTTTTACTCTGTTTCCAAATATTCTCTTACTTCTCGAGGAAATCTACGGTCGTATTTGAATTTTGCCATTTTTATGTTAGAAGTGGAAAAGGCCATACCCAGGAGTGTTTTCTAGGGTTTCTACATCTCTCGTACCCTTAGCCCTTAGGAACATGTTTGCTGAAAAGCCCTAATTTTTAATCTGTTTTCGAAATATTCTCTTACCTCGCAGGGTATGTGGTCCTAGTGTGATGGGGGTTTAGCTGATATTTTTGCAATGTTAAATGTAGTTAAGTGGAAAAGGCCATACCCAGGAGTATTTTCTAGGGTTTCTGAGTCGTTCGTTGTTATTTTTTGATAACCGGATGTTCTAGCCAGCTTGTGTGCACCTCGACTATTCCCTCGGCTTATCCTAGGCCTTGAAGTTAACGATCTGGAAAACCTCCAATGGCCCCAAGGGTTTGGAACTTTTAGCCAGTGTGAGATTCGACCTTGCGACCTGTTGGGGAGCAAGCCCTTTAGTTGTTGTCTCTTGCCACATGGCCAAATTCCTTGGGGTTAAGTTGTTCTTATCGTAACGTTCATGTTATCTATTGTCCCTTGCGCCCTTGTTTTGCGGGGAAGAAATTGTCTATGTATAGTATTTTTATATGATTTTTCCAATGTTTGATAGGTAGAAGTGAGTAAAGCCATACCCAGGAGTGAACAGCACCAAAATCAGCAGCAAAGTAGACGGTCGTATAGGAATAGCGGAAGTAGTTGTGGGAGAACCGACCTGTTTAGGACCAAGAAAATTTTTGTAGGGGGTTTAGCGCCTGGTCTAACTGAAAGAGAGTTCAAGGGTTACTTTGAGAGGTTTGGTGGGATAACAGATGTAGTTGTGATGCACGACAATGCTACTAATCGGCCTAGGGGTTTTGGGTTTATCACTTTTGATTCGGAGGAAGCTGTTGAGGACGTTACAAAGAAGAGCTTCCATGAACTGACTGGAAAGCTTGTGGAGGTCAAGAGGGCTGTTCCAAAAGAAGGAAATAATGGTAATAGTCACAATGATTATAATGCAAGAGAGGTTAGTGGAAGAGAAAGCTTCAATAACTATCAACATGGGAATTACCCTCCTTATTCTCCTCATTGTGGCATTCTCCCTGGTTATGGACCTTTCCCAGGGTATGGTGGATCTGTTGGCTATCCTTATGGAGCAAACTTTTTCGGCGGTGGGTTTCCATTTGGGGGTTACAATGGAATTGGTTATGGAGTTACGTCTCTGGCACCTCGGAGTCCATGGATTAGGGGAGGTTTATTGCCATATGGCAATTATCCTATCGTCTATCCTACCTACTTGAATGGTGGGGTTGGAATAATGGGAATTGGTACCAATGGTTACGATGGCACTGGGCAGATGGGAATCAATGGACAAGTAAGTCAAGCTGGAAGCACTGGTACTGTAGAAATGAATGCTTTGGATATGACTGGAAGCGAAAGTGGTGACGCACAAGTGGCAGCGGATGGGACGATGAATGGCAAAACTGTAAATGCTAAGTCTTCGGATATGGGTGGAAGCGATGGTGATTCCTCTAGCAATGGAAATGAGGAAGCTATTGATGGGCAATTACAGCCTAGGTGACTACTTTGCATCGCTTTGTGGGGCATTGACAGGTTTGTAGACTCACACACTGATGGGTTAGGTCTGGTTTACCATGATTATGCAAATGTCTTTTCTTTAAATGTTTCTCTTAACCATAGGAGATTGCTTGCTGTGACAATTTTAGTTGTAATCATTCATGGTACAGGATTCAGTCTTTTGTATATAATTGTGTCTTATTTTTCAGCATGCTTTTCTCTTGGTATGCTACCAAGACAGAAAAATGGCATACAGAATGCATGTTGCAGCCATCGACAGCCAGAAGAAAGAATTTTCCAACTTTAGCCGGGGAAAAAACTTGACTCATATTGAGTACACGAGATAGCCCATTGACCCTCCTAACTTCGACTGCTCCTCCAAAAAATTGTAGCTCTTTTGGTTGATGAGTAGTTGAGGTTGGACTTTTTGGATAGCTGTGATCTACAAACAGTGATCCTGGACTTGCCATTGATACGCAGTGAATTTTAAAATAGGATGCGACACAGTAACGTCAAAGGGTTAGATTTGTTATATGCTGTGGGTATACATACATGCAGTAGAGCAACTTGCTAGCATAGTAATGCTAATGAACCAAAAGGAAAGTAGCTTACTAGCTAGTATAGGACTCAGTTAGGAAACTGTTGAAAATGGAAACAACAAATATACAACAAGCATAGTCCCTAAAGTTGTCCGAGATGTGTCTGGACATTGGGCATGTTTTTCTGAGCGGTGTCCCTAACGTATGCAATACAAATATGTTCCATTTAAAAAAGAAAGTTGCTACCTTGCATGTCCAACATGTATCCAGGCATGTGAATGTCGACACAAATGGGACACGGCTGTGCTGTCCAAGATGAAGTGTCCGTGCTTCATTGTAAGGTAAGTTTTAAATTTTTAAAATTCGCTCTTAGCAGGATTGTCTTGTTGTATGCTTTGTATTTGGACCTTTTCAACGTTCTATTTTCCTCCAGCGTATTAGGTATTGGAAAGACTGGAAATACTTCTTTGATAATACCATGGGTGCATCCTACATATATCTTGTGACAGGCAAATTGGTTTGGTAGCTAGGAAGCACAGGTACTGGTACGGGGGTGGTACGGGATACGGCAACAACCCAGAAAAGTAGGGTACGGGTACGGTAGGGGTACGGCGATTTTTTTATGTGTATTTTTTACTACAATTTTGGCATGCTTCATTAGATATAACAAGTATAACATATTTTATAGATAGAAGCAAGATAACAAAAGCCAATAGCACTTGAACTTGAACCCATAATCCTTGATGGACTCGTCTTCCTATGAAATTAAGTGCAATAGCCTAATTTTTGTGCATGCAATGGAGAGCAAAAGATATTTCAAGGCCTTTCTAAAACATCAAAAGAAGGAATATATTTTGACATAATAGAGAGAGAGAGAGAGAGAGAGAGAGAGAGAGAGAGAGAGAGAGAGAGAGAGAGAGAGATTAGTCAACCCAGCTCGTTTTTTAAAATCAAGCTCTAGATCTGAGTCGTGGTCTCGAGTTTATGACTTTATCGCATTGAGTTCTTGCATATTAAGGCCATCAATTTTGAGTTTTTTTTTTTTTCATAGAGAATCCTTAAAGTTTTGTATACTTTATGAATAGGCCCAAAAGTACCCAGAAAAGTATCCAACGAAGTACCCATAAACTCAAAAGTACCCGGTACGTTTTTGGAGTACCTGGTACGTATTTTGAAGTATCCATGAACCGGTACGGGTACGGTACGGGTACTTTGGGGTTTTAGAAGTACCCGTGCTTCATAGTTTGATAGTAATGTTCAGAGACATCCTGGCTGGATAATAATTACTCATTTTTCTTTGAGATGCAACTTGTTTGCTGGATTTCTACTTTCCATATAATACTCTTCTCTTTCCAGAAAATGTGCGCCTATTTTCTATTCAATTTTAAGTACAATTGGACTCTTATACACTGTGTCCGAGTTCATAACTATTTCTAGTTGATGGAGTTGCTGTCTCAGTCTAGATAGTCAGAAATTTCGAACGAGAAACTTCTCGACGCGAATGAATCCCTCCCCCCTGTTAATAAAAAAAAAAAAATCCCTCCCCCCTCTGTGTGTGCACACGTGCTTCCGTCCTTATTTGAATGTGGTGATTGCTTGACACATATGGGGATCAGTTGGAGTTGTAATGATTTTGTCTATGGGCGTTCCACGTTTTAAACACATTGGACGATTCGAATAATGAAAATTTAATCCGGAACTATGAGTCCCAGACTTAGGGATCCCGGATTAGATCTGGACTCTCTCTCTCTCTATATATCTTGTGGATCATACCGGAATTTTTTAGTGCAAATAAATTAGTACTAGTATTACTCTGGGCTAGTTTGGCCTAAAAGTGGTTTTTGGATTATTGGTTTTTTCGATTTGTCTTTATTCAAATTTTTTTTGCATTTGTTAGTTTCGCGCCAAGATTTTGTGGTTTATGGATTCCTCTCGGCGAGACGAATCTAACGAGTATAAAATTATGGTCAAAACTCAATTTTTTTTGAATAAAGCCAAAATAGGTGGATTATTCGCCAATAATCCACCTATTTTGGCTTTATACTATTAAAATTTGACGTTTATTTTTATCCATTGTTTATAATTTTGGAATTTAAAATTGAAGAGAGAAGATTGGGAGGAGAGAGAAGAGTCTGAAATTGATTTCTACCGTGGGAAGTGGTCTCTGCTTCTTAGAGAGGAAGGGGGTGAGTCTCAGTCAGTTCCACTCCAATTACTCGACACATATATGGGTTCAACTTCAACCCAATTTGAGTTGAACCCAGGTAAACTCAAATAAATATAGGCAAATATGGGTTCACCTATTTACAACCTACATTATAATATGGATGGGTTGGGGTAGGTTTTAAGTGGGTGGATTTGAATGTATTCATGGGTTGGGTTGAAAATTGTCACCTCTAGATATCCCTATTACAAGTTGTAAATCCATATGACAGCTTCTACTGCTTTTTTTTTTTGGCTGTATAAGGGCATCCTTATCAAGGGCACAAAAAAAAAAAATACCAAATTTAACTTCAAAAATATCTTTTACAAATTTAGCAAGTCACTTTTCCAAAAACTCACAAAATCAGACTCTCCATTCTAACTTTATTATATTAAACTATTTTTTTTTTCTATTCCTACTCTCCAAAAGTAATAATAATAAAAAAGTGAACAATGCATGAATAGTGCATGAACAGTGTGAATAGTGCCCTGGCGAGTGAACAGTGCCGCACCAAATTTGGTGCGGTACTGTAGCAAAGTTAGAAACTTAACAAATTTGATCAACCATTTGGTGAGCCTGATTTTGGCCTTATTTTGGATTTTGGCTCTCTATTTTTGTTAAAAAGTTAATTTGTTCATCCATGTAAAGATGCTCTAATTCTGACGACTTTGCAAAGTAGCTCATTTTAAGGTAATAGGTATGTCGTATTTCATTTCATTCCTATATATAAAAAGAGAGGGAGTGTAATGTAGAGTACTTTTGTCCATAAATTTCCCTCACGGATTAAACAGTGATTTTAGGTAAAAGTACAATTGCACAATTTTGGATTATTTTTTGTCTTTATTCACAAAATTTTAAGTTTGGTTAATAATTTTATACTTTTTAAATTCCCCTCGTTGAGACAAACCAAGAAACCACAAAAAATTGACGTAAAACTAACAAATTCAAAAAAAATAAAATTGAATAAGGACAAACAACTACTTTTTTTGGGGGGAATTACGTTTCAAAGGGAAGGAGGCAAAATTATTCCACTTTCATGACACACTTATTGGGAATCACTTCATGAATGACAAGGAAAATAATAATTCCACATAAGTGGCACCAGGAGATTGATTGACGAAATTACCCTCAGGTTAAAAACTACCCCCCACTCGACTAATATGAGTGCAATGATTTGGTTCAAGAGTGCAACACAATTGCATTAAAGGTGCAATAGAAATGGACCCAGGGTGCAATGCTGATAATATGGAGCAACATGCAATGTTTTTATTTTTTATTTTTTAGTGCAACACACTTACATGCAAGGTGCAATTGAAATAGACCAAGGTGCCAAAAAAAAAAAAAAATCTAAGTGCAACACAATTGAATTAAAGGTGCAATAGAAATGGACCGAGGGTGCAATGCTTGGAATTTATTTTCAGAAACTTTGGTTTGACAATACTTTTGTTTGGGTGTGCAACACACTTGCATATAAGGTGCAACACACTTGCATATAAGGTGCAACGACAATGAACATAGGGTGCAATGCGAAAAATCTATTTCCAGAAAGTTTGATGTAATCTCACAAAAAAAAAAATGAACCAACATGGGTGCAATGTTTTTTTTTTTAGTGCAACACAATTGCATTTAAGGTGCAATACAAATGGACCCGGGGTGCAATGATGAGAATATATTTTCAGAAAGTTTGGTTTGACCACACACTGGCAATTCCATATAGACCAACATGAGTGCAATGCTTTTGTTTTGGAATGCAACACACTTACATGCAAGGTGCAATTGAAATGGACCCAGGGCGCAATTCTGAAAATCTATTTGCAATGTTTTTATTTTATTTTATTATTTTAGTGCAACACAATTGCATTTAAGGTGCAATGCAAATGGACCTGGGGTGCAATGATGAGAATTTATTTTCAGAAAGTTTGGTTTGACCACAAATTGGTAAGTTTAACCTAGAAGTTGTTCTTGAATTAGGGCTTAACCCAGAAGTTTGTTTAGGGTTTTGTTGTTTCTGTCTCTTGGAATAATTAATTGGGGGGGGGGGGGGGGGGGTTTCGAGCCTTCTGCTCCTCAACTAGAGATACGACCCACCGGAGGCGGTGGTGGAAGCCGCCGCAGGTGGTGCTGATTTCTAACTCCTTCTTGAAGTTGTGTTTATGCAACCACAGAGAGAGAGAGAGAGAGAGAGTACCTGCGATAGAACAAGAGAGAGGGTCAGAGGGCTAGGTTTAGGAGGAAAGGGTCAGAAAAAAAAGATCATTGGCTTCCAGAAGGTTAATAGAGAGAAAAAGGGGTGAGGGCTCGCCTCACCAACGCAAATGCTAAGAGAGAGACGATGGCAATGTGCACCCACCGAGAGAGGAATGGTGGGTGAACCTACGGTTTACAGAGTGAGGGAAATGGGAGAGATAGATTTGGGGGCATCAGCAAAAGTTCAGGGAAATCAATGTGCTGGGTTTGGGGAAAATGGATTTGGTTGGTATTGCAAATTGATGTCGAAGGAGAGGGTATTATTGTCCTCTTATATCTGGGATGCCATGTTGTTGTCAATAGTCTTCCTCTTTCCATGACTTTATGATTCCCAAAAACTTGACCATCAAGATGGGATTATTAGCCCCATTGCCCATTGTCCTGTCATTTCCCCTAGTTTTTTTGCCCATTGTCTGCCTTCTGCTCCTCAACTAGAGATACGACCCACCGGAGGCGGTGGTGGAAGCCGCCGCAGGTGGTGCTGATTTCTAACTCCTTCTTGAAGTTGTGTTTATGCAACCACAGAGAGAGAGAGAGAGAGAGAGTACCTGCGATAGAACAAGAGAGAGGGTCAGAGGGCTAGGTTTAGGAGGAAAGGGTCAGAAAAAAAAGATCATTGGCTTCCAGAAGGTTAATAGAGAGAAAAAGGGGTGAGGGCTCGCCTCACCAACGCAAATGCTAAGAGAGAGACGATGGCAATGTGCACCCACCGAGAGAGGAATGGTGGGTGAACCTACGGTTTACAGAGTGAGGGAAATGGGAGAGATAGATTTGGGGGCATCAGCAAAAGTTCAGGGAAATCAATGTGCTGGGTTTGGGGAAAATGGATTTGGTTGGTATTGCAAATTGATGTCGAAGGAGAGGGTATTATTGTCCTCTTATATCTGGGATGCCATGTTGTTGTCAATAGTCTTCCTCTTTCCATGACTTTATGATTCCCAAAAACTTGACCATCAAGATGGGATTATTAGCCCCATTGCCCATTGTCCTGTCATTTCCCCTAGTTTTTTTGCCCAAAGGACCCCAACTCTCTCCGTCTTTCAAAAAAAGTTAGACAATTTCACTATTTCAGCACTTTAAGAAAATTGTCTGTCTTTTACTCCGTAACATATTTTTGTAGGCAATAGGGATCTCGTATGATAGATTTTAGTTGGTTCTATTAGAATTTTTTTTGAAAATCACAGAAAAACATTACAAAAAGAGAGATATATGCAATTTTAAAATGTCACACAATTCCAAAAGTGTCTACCATAGTAATTAGTAATTCGGAGGGAGTATCCCTTTCATCATTTAGGCCTAGTTTTCCAAAAGACTTTATCAAGCCTTGATTTTATCAAATGAGGAAGAGATTTGATAAAATTAAGGGATTTATCTTGATAAAATCGTTTGGGAAACTCACCCTTACTAGTTTGCCCTTGTTCAAACCTTTTTGCTCTGGGCATTCCAATTAATTACTCTAACTTTTGTGAATATTTCTGAGAATCAAGAACACAAGGAAGTACACAATATTGTGGTCTCTTTTGACTGGAGTAATGACCGGTAATCAAGAACATAAAGAAGTACATAAAGCTGATTTTTTCAATTTGTATTTTCTTACAATTTTTTTGTTATTACGATGTAGAACATTTTACGAAAAAACTATTTAAACTTGAATGGATATGAAAAATAATATTCTTTCCTTTTCAATATTCCTGTTTTATGTAACGGTTACAGTCTTGGATGTGGAAGGAAAGAAAAAAGAGGAGAAAAGAGGGTAAGAAAGCGAGAGATAAATTAGAATTTTTTTTTTTTTTTTTGAAGAGGAGGACAAAATTTTCTTCCTCTTCCAATTAGGAATTGAATTCTGAACAGATTTTTTGTTTTTTTACTCTCTATTAATTCTTTCCTCATTCCTTTCGGCTTTTAGTTAAAAATCATTTGAAAGTTGACAAATGGACTAGATGAACAAAATCACACAAATCTTAAAAATAAATAAACCGAAAACATGCTTGAATTATTGATATAACTTTTATTTTTGTTTTTTTTCCCATGTTAACTTTCATTCCGATAAAACATTTTCTGTCATCAAGATATTTCGTCATATCTTAACAACATAATAGATCCAAATTTGGAAGGTAAATTTAGGCTTGTATTGGACGATGCACGCGTTGTACTCACTAGTAACTAGTATAATAATTATGATACTAAACTTCAATTTATAATAGTGTTTTTTTTTTTTTTGGAAGAGTAAGAAATTCACTAACAATAAGACAAAAGAACAAGAAAGAAACTTGACGAATAAATCATGAATCATGAGATTTCCAAAGCCACTTTAGAAGCTGCAAAAAAAAAAAAAAAAATAGAGAATAACGAGCATACAACTTACAAAGGATACTATTGTAATAAGCATCGCTGCAGTACTCGAAATACATGAGGATCGCTGCAACTGTGCTCAATGATATGAGATTGTTTGCGTTTTGACGTTGCATATTTTTTGAAAACTTGAAGACTTTGAACATCATCGAGATCAATAAGCTTTGAATTTATAGGATCTGGGGTGGGTGTTGTGCAGTAGGTGTTGTGCGGTAAAATGACGTAGTTTTTGGCACACCTCTGAAGCTTCCAAAAACCTTGTTTGGAAGAAGGAAAAAGCCACTACAAAGTACCTAAACCATAAACTCAAAGTGCCTAAACCCAAAACGCCTAAACCCAAAGCGCCTAAATCCAAGTGCCTAAAACCACTATATCCTACCTCAAAGAGCCTAAACATGGTCTATTGAAGTGTACCAAGAAAATGAACAAAACTACGTCGTTTTACCGCACAACACCTCCCGCGGATTCGAATTTATAATAGTTTGAATGATTAATTTATACTTGTGCGCTATACTTTAGAAAAATATATGAGTTAATTGGGGGGCTTGGGAAATGACACATTGACACACCACCCCGTAATATGCCACGCAAGCAGAAAACGCGATTTGGAATTGCTCTTTCTCACTAAAAGCGCGACTTGGAATCGAGCTTCCTCACTTTTTTTTTTTCTTTACTAAGTGTGTTACACCCAAAAAAACGCAAATGAAAAAAAGAAGAAGTGAGGAAACTCGATTTCAAATCGCGCTTTCTGCTTGCGTGACATATTACGGGGCGGTATGCGAACGCAACACACTTAGCATAATTTCGATTGACGTTTTACGAGGATAGCACAGTATTTTTACAAATAATTTAAAAAATAAAGTACATCGACAATTATTAGTTTGAAAAAAGAGATTACTTAGCCGAGCACTTTTGACGTTCATTGGGTAACGGATATCGTTCAAAAATTCATTTTTAATTCGCGATTGATATTATCAAAGCAAACGAAGAGCAAGAGCCACTGGTGTCAGTGGTGTGTGCACTCGCGCAAAATCAGGGAACAATAATGCAGATGACGACGATGAGGATGATACCTAGCCAAACTCCAATCACCGGAGCGCCGTATCCCTCCGCCAGCTGCCGATGCTCCCTCACCTCTCCTTCTCGTTTAATACACCCACACCACTCCTCCTCCCTCTTTTCCCACCGCACAACCCGATTTCTGTCGAAAACTAGCCCTAAGTCCAGTGACAAACTCCGCAATCCACTCACCGTCGCAACCGCCGAAGCCACCGGAAGCGGCGGCGGTCCGGCTTCTAATTTGTCTCCTGCGAGCCCTTCATTGAGCACAGACGACGCATCTGTGTCTTTCGTCGGTGAGGAGAGCGTTCCTCTTGAGGGCGTTATTCAGTTTGATAAACCTAATTCTTCTTCGGTTATCAATAAGTGGGGGTATTTCTTCATTCCATGTGTATATATTCCTTGTAATATGTGGGTGTGTGGTTTTATATGCTGGATGAGAAGTGTTTTTTATTTGGTAATTCTTCTTCGCTTTTCAACAAGTGGGGTATTAGTTCATTCATGTATATATTTTGTGCGTGTGTGGTTGTATATGCATTATAAAGAGTGTTTTTTTGTGTTGTGTTTTTTCTCTTTGTATCTGTTTTGTGGAAGTTAAATGGTGCAAGAGTGTTAATGTTATTCATACCCACTAGATATATGCATATATGCACCACAAAGTGTGATTTTGTTTGGTATTTCTGCTACTTGTACCTTTTTTATTGGCAGTTAAAGATGCAACATGTGATAACGTTTCTTTGTTCCCTGTCTTTTATGCATTAATGTTTGTATAAACAGTATGAAAACCGATTTTGTTCGGTAATTCTTCTCTGTATCTGAATGGGAAAGTCAAATGATGCAACACGTGTTAGTTTTTCTTCTTTCCCTGATATATAAGCATAAATGGTCGTGTAATTGTTGTGTTTTTTTGGTATTTCAGTCGTGTGGCTTTGCTCGCTGGTGGGGATGTGTTGGCTTTACTTATATTTTCTGCGATTGGAAGATTCAGCCATGGGTTCTCTGTTTTTGACACGGACACATTACGCACAGCTGACCCGTTTATTGCTGGTATATGGTTTTTCCTTTATCTCACTTTTTAAATGTGAGAGAACTTAATTCAGTTCTGTTTATTTGATGTTCTAAGGTGTAAGGATATCTCCAATCCACATCAAATATAATTTTGATGAAAAAGGGCTAAAAGTGATCAAATCCTATCAAATTGAGGGAGAACCACACCCTTCATGAAATAAATGATTAACACATCAAACCGGAAGTGGTTATAATTTTTACTCAAATTGGTGAAACTTTTTAAAGAGTAGTTGAAAAAGAGAGAAAGGGTTGGAATGCACCCTATATCAAATCAAGCTTTTTTGACAAAATTTTACAAAATAAATGAGAAAGGGAGAGTGAGGGTTGGGGATGGTCCTATATATACAGCTCTAATCGTTGTAGGGTTTTGAGTCTCTGCAGGATGGTTTTTGTGTGCGTACTTTCTTGGGGGCTATGGAGAGGATGGGAGAGGAATGAATGGTCAGTCTAAGGCTGTCATTGCTGCCGCCAAATCATGGTCTTTGGGCATACCAGTATGTTCATAATTTTTAACTCAGCGTTCCTTTATTTTCTTCATTTTCATGAAATCCTTGTCTATGTATCTTGTGCTGTGGAAGTTGAATAATGCAACGTGTTTTAAATGCTCTATGAAGGTACCCAATATTTGGTGAATTGGCTGGATGGACTAAGTAGATCCATGTAGCACACAACATTACTCTTTTGGTTAATATGATTATTGGATAAGTAATGGTTACAAGATGTATCTTTCACGAATTTAGTGTTGCTGCGTTAAGGGGATTTGCTTTACTTCGCAGGATGCTAATTGATTTTGTTCCTTGATGCTCAATCTAGTACAGTTTCTTAATGGTTATGGGGTTACAAAAGGAGAAACCAGTTTGGAGTTCCCTTTCTTTTTAATGATATTCCAAGCACAGGAAAAACCAGGGCTTCAAAGTTGGCATCTATTATACCCTGTTAGGTACTAACTTGACCATGGCGATTAAGCTACTGAACCATCTATATCTGCGGAGTCAGTGGAATTGTACAAGAAAATACTACTTCTAACTTGGTGAGAAAGGGAGCGGAAAGTAATGGTTGACAAGGAGGATAGAAAACTCTTAGTTTTTTTTTATTTTATATTTACCCAAAAAAAAAAACTCTTTGTTTACACTTTACAGTGTGGCAATCTTTTTGATGGTTCTTGAATAAAGTAATCAGTGCCAATAATCTGGCTGGGATGATGTGCATTGCTTGACATGGAAATCTAGTTTATTGAGTGTGGATGGAGCCTTCGGTATGAATAGGCTTTTGATATCACTGGAACCACCAACTTTATGATTTACGTTTTGACAACTCCTGTGGAGTTCTGAAGAGGGAATTTTGCACTGTCATAGTTATTCTAGGACTCAGATATGAATCTGCCCAGTAAAAAGTTGCCTTCGGTTCATAGGATGATGGGGTTTTGCGTACAGCCTAGTTGTGGTTCTTATAATGCTGGAAGTTGTGGTGCCGGTTGGTTGAAAACCTTGGAATTGTGCTCCTGGTCTTGATTCCCTTTTTCAAATTGAACTTCGAGAGACCCAGAAAAATTAATTGGGGAGAAGCAAAACTAGTAGGAACGATGAAGTAGTGGATGATGCTCCCAATTTCTTTCTCAGTGCTTTATACGCCCTTCTACCCTTGTCAGATGCTGTGTTTATGTGCAATGTTAATACTCTTCAATAGTTCTACGATTTGCAGATTCTCATGTCAAGTGCCTTTTATAGACATCTTGCTGAAAATCTCATCAGTTCCCTTGTTTCATGAAACATTTCAGCGACATTTTTTTACCTTAACAATGTAATCATAAACCCATTCATATCCTAGAGTGATATGAGCTTTCTTGGTCACTTTGTTTTGAGGGTTCCATGTAAAGGTTACAATTTTCAAACCGACCCATGAACTCGCCCATATCCGCCCACTTATAACCCAACCCAACCCACCTATATCGTATTTTGGGTTTATATGGGTCGAACCCACATTAACCCATATTTATAGGGGTTTAAATGGGTTGGACCCCAACCCCCACCCTACCCCTACCCCAAGTCCCATACTCTCTCCCTCCATCTCTCCCTCTCTCTCTCTCTCTCTCTCTCTCTCTCTCTCTCCGATCTCACCAAATAAAAATAGAATTAGAAACACGAGAGGCCCCAAGTTCAGCAACCCTACTCCAATGGGAGGTCCACGTCGACTAAACCTAACTTCTCATAATGACCAAAAAGATTATTGCTCCCTTTCTCTTTTCCTCGATAAGAAAGCCAACACAAAATAAAATGGACAGTTTAACGAAAAAGAGGCATAAAAGAAAAAAAATTCCCAACTCTGATTTTAAAAAGACAAAAACTCCACTTTCCGAATACTAGCATATTATGAATTCTCAAGGGGTGACCCGGGTGAGTAATGAATTCCAAGGGAAAGTTAACCACAAAAAGGGTCGGGTTGGATTTGACTTGACTCATATTCGACCCACCCATATTCAACCCGCCTACTATTGGCCCATATTCAACCCGCCCATATTCAACCCATAACCCATATCAACCTACCCAAACCCAACCCAACCCACCCATTTGCCACCTCTAGTTTCATGTGGGGCATGTTTTGATCGTATGAAGCATTGGCGCCCTTGTCCACTCCCTCTTATTTTTCCTTCTATGTTTCAAGGGCATTTTTGGAAAGAGATGCACTCCGCAAAATTTAAGAATGTTAGCTGAGATAGAGGATAAAAATCACTGATGTAAAACATTAGTTTGGGTGAATTATACATGTGAAAACACATCACCTTCCACTTTCCATGTGCGTAGACACTTAGCTTGAAGTCTTTGCAGTTTGCACGCTACATATTTTCTCCTGAATCTTTAGTCCCACCAATAAAATCTTTGTTTATCTCTTATCTATGCCACTTTCCTATCTTTTCTCTATTTTTGCAGGCCGGAATTGCCATAAGGGCAGCATCAGTAGGTCACATTCCTCCACCCAATTTCATCCTAGTTACCATGGGAAGTACTGCCTTACTACTTATTGGGTGGAGAGCACTATTGTTCAGCATTTTCCCTAATGATGACAAGAGTAAAAAGAACGATACGTACAAGCGTGGAAGCCCATTTGAACTCTTTGAGGTATGATCACCTTCGTGCTTGACCTGCAACTTGAAACTTGAAGCAGATTGATGGCTGTCCATGTTAACCTTGGTCATGGACCATAGATTAGGACTTGGCGTCAGCCATTATGAGTTCATCTCTAGATAATATCGTCTAAGATAATCTTTTCATTATTTGTGCAGCTGCTCACATCATTAGTGCGAAGATGGTGATGATAATCAGTTCCTGCTCTTGTAAAGTGGAGGTTGTTTTACCACACTTGTTTCCTGGGCTTCTATAGTTTATGCCCAACTACTTGTATGTACCAGCAACAAATGTCACAACCTAACAGGTGAGGAGAATCTTAATTGTATTTATCTTTGATGAAGGAAAGTTTTGTTCTAAAATCTAAAAAACCATGGTAGCTGCTTGAACTTTAAGTTTTCTCTTCCGCCTATTTATTGAAATGCTAATCGCAGAGGAATAACTCATTCCGATTATTTGTCTCTGCATTCCTTTTCATGCCCAACTTCCTCACACCCAAGTTTCTGAATTCTTCTTGCTATTAAGCACCATGTATTAGACCCTATTTCCTATGAAATTATTACTTTGTGTGGGCATTTAGTGCAGCCATTTAGTTAGTTTTACAAAAGGTGCCTGTCTGAGCCTTTTTTTATTTATCGGCAAGCCTGTTGGAGCCCTTTAGCGATTGAGAATGCTGGTGTGTGTGAGGTCAGATTGTAATCCAAATCCCTAGTACTTGAACGGATGCAGATTGCCATCTTGACCAGACAGCAACAAGCGACGCCGAACGGAAGGCAAAAACTTTGACGAGGTGGGTTTGCTGTAACTTGTTTCCATGGCATCACAGGAGAATTTTCCCAAGGTAGAATTTCCATTCTAATAGGCAGAGCAGTTTTTGACGTACTTTCTACCACTGACCTTTCACGAGGTTTTTTCTTAGTTCATCAGTCAGCAGTTTGTGGTTCTAGATGACTGAAATATCGCAAATAGTTAATAGTTGGGAAGGATTTGATCTATGTAAGGCAGGGTAATGAAATCCTCTAGGTTGAGACTACATTATTCCTTTTTTGATGCTAACTTTTATTCATCTTGTTTTATGAAGGGAAACGTATCGATTACGGGACTTGAGAATTGTAATGTCTCAATAACAAGGACTGGTTACAAACGAGACTCTGCTGCGAAAGAGTCCAATCCGAAACTGGTCCCAACGAGTTAATTAAATCCACGTTAATGTCCCAAACCCTTAGGAAATGAACATCTTTCAAAGATGGCTATTGCTTGATCCTTGCAGGGTTTTATAGGGAGGACTTGTCCAGTTAAGGATCCTAGCAAATTGATCATAGATCTTTTCCAAGAGCAAGTCTGATGAGAGTGGATATTTGGATGCTAAATAATGGTAAAAAATTGAAATATCGCCGAATTTAAATTTGGATCATTCCCAAATTTTAGCCACTGGTTTAGCCATGAGCTAGAGCACCCAGAAGAAGTGAATAGTGGCCAAAATTTGGCTTTGAAAACTTGTTTAGCAATTCCATTGAACTTGCTATATAGGATAGACTTATTTACTCTAATCTTCTATCTTATATTTATTCTGCCAAATGTTTGTGCTTATTCAATTATCTATGTCACATACTTCCTACCAACATTTGGACACACTTTACATAGGAATAGGACTAAATAAAGCTGCACGTTCAGGCCCCGTTTGTTAACCATATTAGGCCTTGAGATTGGACTACCAATACCATGGGGCTCCTAATCTTTGTTTGGTAACCAAAAGAGGGTTTGGACTCATAGTCCAAGGGGACTACTAATCCGGCCCATAAGGGGGGTATTAACAATACCCTCGCACACATAGTATTGGTATTCCAGTCCAAACCTTGCCCTTGCGAAAGTACGAAACTATCCTTGCTTTAACCATCAAATGGCCAAAGTATCCCAAGTTATAGAAAATAAGCCACAGATTGTTGACGAAATATCAAAGGGGCTCGCTAACATTGTTGGAACTTTTAGAGATTTTATCGAAGAATTGAAAACTTCAATGGCTGAAATTGCGCATAACAGTACTACTGGTTCTGCTATATTTGATTCAAATTTGCTACTACTGTGTTTGAGGCCCTTCACCTATGTGAGTGTGGCTGTGTAATTGTTCATGTGTGAGACCTTTCACCCGCGCGAATGTTTGCAAGTATTTGGAGTAAAAATGTACGTGTACGGTGTATCTAAACTTTTTATTTGTATAAATGCAAGGCAAGAGTTAGAATTACTGGGCAATAGCAACAACAAAAATCTAATGAAAACCCATTCAAAAACGTGTTCTTATTTTTCTCCTCTGACGGAACGCTCAAGCAATTGTCTTGTTTTTGAACAAATGCCGTTGGCTAATTTTACTGTAATTTGTACTCTGCTATTGTCATACTCCTCTGCTTTCTTCCCTAAACAAAGACAAGATTTTTCTCAGAGCATGCTGGAAAAATCTAGTATTTGGTCAGAAAATAAAGATTCTTGGCAGCAAACCAGGTCCTACCATTCTGTCTCTACGTCTATATGTACGTTTATATGTAGCTAGCATATCATATCATCAGGCCGGAGAGAAAATGCAAGGATTTTCTAAAAAATATGAACTGAATCGATACCAACTGTTGTTTGATCGCCTATAAAAAAAAAAAAAAAAGATGTCTGATCAAAATAGTTTTTTTTAAAAATTTTTGCTCTTCTCAACAAGCCTTGCAATATTTGCGGTTTAGATCATGGGATATTATTGGACACAAAATTATGATACTTTTCTTAAAAATTCCATTCAGTATTCAGGATCCTAAATTTTGAATGAAAAATTGAAAGATTCGACAAACTACTTATATTTATTCGATTGAGCAAATTTTTTTTATAAGGCCTTTCAAATATTTTATTTTAAAACTATTGTACAACTTGGATTATTGGTGTGGGATCTTGAAATAGGCCCCATGTAAACCATCCCTAACATGCAAGAGAGAGAGAGAGAGAGAGAGGACACATTTTCTTCATGATTTTAATTCATGAAATCGTTGGAATTCATAGTGATCATAATGATTTGGGTAAGAAAAAACTTTTTTGAATTTTAAGTTCAATTAAATAAACGACGCTGTTTTTTGGGCGCTGGAGTGTACAACGACCTTGACCCCGCTTTCGTGTTAACAGCAAGCCTATGCACACACCTTTAAAATGCAACTTCAGACACAAATGTATTCGAAACCGTTTGAACGATACTAGATACAGTTATGCACAAGGTTTTCACATGCATCGAATGATACTAGATACAATTGTGCACGAAGTTGTGTTTTAAAGTGTGGGCGTAACATTGCTACAGTGTTAAAAGGGTTTTAGGCACACTGTAACAATTTTTTTACTCCCTCCGTCCCATATTGCTTACCCCCCTTTTGGAGAAGTGTGCATTTTGCAGTAAAAAAATGATGTGTTTATAAGAATTATTTTTGAAAAAAATTTACACCAATTTTTTCTACTCAATGAGATCTTTAAATTGGTCTAAAAATTTTGAAAAAAAATTACTGCTAGTACATTAGATTTTACGTATAAAATGCACAAAAACTCAAAAAGGACAAATTATTTGGGACGGAGGATTTTGACTGAGTATCACAGCTCAATCTACTGTCTACACAGTGACGGATTTAAAAAGGGACCCCTGGGTCCGTTGTCCCCTTGGATTTCAGTAATGGCAAAATAGACCCAATAAAATTATCCTATAGTCCCTCAAAACATTATGCTACGCCTCGTTTGATAATAAACTTTTAAGTTTTGTTGTGTTTATTTTGAGATCATGTTTATAACGCTCAATTTATGTGTTAAATTTGTTACATGCTACAATAATAAATTCTTCGGTGGTTCTCTCTTTTGATTTAAATCAGGATATAGTTCGATTTTTATGGGTATTAATATAAATATATGTAGTTGGAACTTTTATTTTAAAAAAAGTATGATGCTCATTTGTGGAAAATTTTATTGAAGGTTTATCATTGAGTGCCCCCTTTTAATCAAATTTCTAGATCCACTATTGATTGTACAATAAATATTGCACACATAATTTCAAAAGTTAGAATTTCAGAATAATTTTCACAATTATTTATAAAAGTTTTCACACGTATCGATAAATATTTTGCACATTAACCTGGCTGTTTTGCTAGAAATTTTCTTTTCTTAAACAGCCTTCAAATGATAAAGAGAGATAGATTGATACGTGTGGGTCCTACTTGAGGTTCTTTCAGTTCAGAAATTAGTAATTTGATTTTTGATGGGATCAAATAAAAGTTTGACTTTTTTGATGCTTGATTTGATCATATATATTGTAGCTCATATCATTGATCGTCGATTTGTTTCTTTCAATTTGCTTTTAACTTTGGTCGAAATTGGTATGAGTTATATCGATTTAAGACCCCTTATGACTTCGTATTTCATAATGATCAAGAGAGTTTGAAGGAATTTAAAAATTTGGATGATTTTGGTTTTGGATCAAATTTTTACACCTCACCGACCTCGGGCTTGCACCTGCTCGGACCAGACATGGCCAAGCACAGTCGGGGAAGGATTCCTTGGCTGTGTTTGGTTAGATAGTTTAGTTTAGTTTTGATGATGTCAGCAGGTGTAATGAGTGGAGAGAGATAGAGAGAGAAATGATGATGTCATCAAAACTAAAACTAAAACTAAACAGAAAAACGAACAAGACCAAGTCTCTACGAGGATAAGGATTCATAGTCCAAGATCTATGAGAACTCCTAATTCTTAGGTGAATAAGAAAGCTATGTTTATTTCCGAAGTACCAAAAAAAAAAAAAGAATTAAGAAAGCATTGAATGCAATCCTAATAGGATTCAACCTCCTAAACGCCGAAAATAGCCTCATGTCACAGGTACGCAACTCTTGCTAACTAATCGCTTGAGTTTTTTTTTTTTTTCTACTATTCTCTACTACAAATCAACTGACTTATTAGGCATCAGAGGGTGTTGTCTGGCATCATGTTCTTAGTTTTTGCTTGCAGGTCATTGATCGAGCACGTCATAAAACAATTCATGACGAATTTAATTTAAAGTGGATTGCGAAATTTTTTCCTCCTTCACTAGATCCTAAAGCAATTTCATTTTGTGAAATGTTCTCATATAGATGCACTGCAAAAATGGTGAAAAACTTGTTTAGGGTTACTGATACTCTTTAAGCATACAGGACTCCTATTTGAGGAAGTCTTGAATGAGATAAGAAGGCTGGCTTTCTTTTTCATTAGATGCCTGCCAAGTCAAGACATGTCTGCTCTGAAAAATCCCCCCTACACCATAGTGGAAAAAGGAATCTCAATTGCTCTTATCTATTTTTAGTTGAAGGAAAAGAGAAAGGTATTGAAGGCAATTAAAAAGGAATCACAAAAAAAAAAAAAAAAAATTCAGGCCACAGAGCCAAAAACATTCAAGGCATATGATCTTGTAAACATGTGGGGGAGCAAATCAATTAGCCAACTACCTCTTTGAATTCTTCCGACAACATCCAGAAACTTGTTGAAAATCTTTCACTCTTTTGGGTCTAGTAAAGGATTTTTTTTTTTTTCCCACAGTGGAAGAGTAAGAACTTCAATCGATGAAATAACAGTTTAAAAAGAAATACAGCGCAACAAAATAGAGTAACTAATAAATAGAAAATCTTGCACTCGCTCAATACAAAAGATGCTAATTGCCTGTAACCGGAGAGAACATGAAAGATGACAGAACTCTCTTAGGAAGACAATGGTCCCGGTGAATATCCTTGCGATCAACCTTCAAAATCCCGCAAAAGAAAGCCTTGAAATCTCCTGATTGAGGTTGCGCAACAAAAATTGGTCAGCAAAGTGACACTTAGTCCTCTCTCCTATCCGAAATTTTTTTGGGTGCCGAGTGGGTATTGCCACTTGGTACCCAAGCGTGATCCGAGCCGTCCAAATGTGTTTTGGACGGCCCGGATTGATTCCCTCTCTCTCCTCTCACCCAAACACTCTCTCTCTTCCTTTTCTCTCTATAAAATTCGGACCGTTGGATCGCGTTATGGACGGCTCGGATTGCCGAGCGGGCACCACGTGGGCAATACCCACTCGGCACCCAAAAATTTCTCTCCTATCCTGATCTGTTGAAGACAATGGTCCCGGTGAATATCCTTGCGATCAACCTTCAAAATCCCGCAAAAGAAAGCCTTGAAATCTCCTGATTGAGGTTGCGCAACAAAAATTGGTCAGCAAAGTGACACTTAGTCCTCCCTCCTATCCGAATTTTTTTTGGGTGCCGAGTGGGTATTGCCACTTGGTACCCAAGCGTGATCCGAGCCGTCCAAATGTGTTTTGGACGGCCCGGATTGATTCCCTCTCTCTCCTCTCACCCAAACACTCTCTCTCTTCCTTTTCTCTCTCTAAAATCCGGACCGTTGGATCGCGTTATGGACGGCTCGGATTGCCGAGCGGGCACCACGTGGGCAATACCCACTCGGCACCCAAAAATTTCTCTCCTATCCTGATCTGTTGAGATCGCGATGTTTTATGGTTTCGTGGTGTTTCCTCCGACGAATAAATGGTCAGATCCGAGGCGGCAATTTAGGCGATCAGAGGCCGGAGTTTTCTTTTTTCGTTTTTCTTTTTAGTTTGTTCTTGTTTATCTCTGTTTACGGAGATTTATGTTCCTTGTGTGAAACTTTCTTTACCCATTGTGGATATTCCTCCACTGTATTTAGTGAGATCCTACGCTTTCTACATGGATCACCTGAAAGTTGAGGATCTTGTTTCCCAGCAGAGCGGGCTCTGAAATTTGAATGTTTGAAGATCCAAAAAAAAAAAAAAATCCTCCCTCTTATTTGAATTACAACATGAAAACAACCAGAACAGATATATACTTTTGTAAAATTGCGATGTAAAGCCTATTTACAACCTTAAAAAAAATGCCAGTTTTTTTTAAGATGTGTAAATTATGAGTAGCTCTGATTTGAACATAAACTGCACAAACATACTTGCATCCATTGATTCTATTTCCCATAAAATAAATAAATAAATTTGCTTGGTGAAGAGAATCTAAGGTGATTGTGACCAGACAATTGGGCTTGAGGGTGTGACATCACCTCTAGAGTGACTTTTAATAACCCAATTACCTGTTCGTCCTAAATTGCTCGTTCTTATTTTTTTTTTTTGAGTTATGTTCATTTTGCAAATAAAATTGGTTTTTTTTGTCTCTAGAAGGAAAAGAAACAAAAAAAGAAAAAGAAAAAGGAGAGGCATGAGAAGCTTTATGGAGAGTGAAACATAAAACAAAATGTGGGTTTGTAGGACACAGTCCTTTAACAGCTGTTGTCGTTCTCACTCACCAGGGAAACGTCCACTACATGCTGAGATATCACATACCATCTGTAATCTGTATAATCAATCCTCTGTCCTTTTGCTTTCGGCCCTCCCACCCTTTATTGCCTGCCCCCTATTTTCTGCGATCTCCTTTAGATTTTGTTTTGGTTTTTCTTCTCTCTCTCTCTCTCTCTCTCTCTCTCTCTCTCTCACTTCTCACGTGATCCTCTATTACTCTTCCATTCTACTACTTGAACTGATTTTTCTCAATATTGAAGGCTGCTTGTGTACTTTAGTTTTTATAATTTTGTTGTGGTCTCGTTCATACAATTATGGGTAAACTTTACTGAAACCCCTTCGAGGTTTGTCTTAATGACATATACCTGTTCACGCATGAGAAGTGACTATAAATCTCATGTTGTTTCGATGATTATTTCACCGATACCCAATTAATAACTATTCGACCAAATATGGGATAAAATTACCCAAGAGTTGTCTTATATTGACAACTTTACCCTTTTCGATAATAAAAAAATTAGTAACAAGGTATCAATTCTCAATTTTTTTTATGCAAAAGTAATAAATTTGTCATTCGTGACAAAAAAAAACCCCGGTTATTTTTAGCAGTAAAAGATATAGTTATTGATGAATTTTACCTATTCTTGATCAAAACAGCTCCTCTAACTGATTAAAAGAAATTATTTTGATTCAAAATAAGTGACAATCGATAGTTTTTTTTATTTATTTATGAAAAATCAGACAATCCGTAAAAAAACCCTAACAGTACGAACACAAATCATTAAGTTAAACTCTCAGCACAAACCACGCAATGATCACTTGAATTTCCGAGTCACATGTACACCGCACCCAGTGATCTTGATCGCCAACGCCTTGAATCGCACAAGCTTTCCTTGGATACTTTCGGAATCCCACCAAAATTATTCCCTAGAAATCACTTCTAGATTGTAGAGAATTTCTTGGAGATGAACATTTAGTTGTACGATTGTATAGAAACTCCAAGGTTATCGCTCAAAAGATCAAGAAACCTTTTTTTTTCTTTTTTCAAATAGTGCGGCTCTTGCAAGTTATCAGAGATAATAAGAAAACCCTAGCACATCGGTACTTATAAAGAGTCGTGCGCGCCCAACTTGCTCGACAGGTTGCTTGAGCAAGTCCTGAAGGTTGCTGAAAATTTGTGTAGATTCTTGCCAAAAGAGCTGCTGGACAAGTTGCTCGAGCAAGTTTTTGAGCAACTCCTGAACTAGTAATATAACCTACTCAACTCACCACTAGACTACATACTACCACACTCTTAACCATTACATAAAGAGATGATTCTTTTCCACACCTAAACAGACACTCTAAAAAAATTAAAATTACAACTCAATGTAAATGTGTGTTTTGTCAAACGGGATTGCCAAAACAAAGGACTCCGAAACTTGGTCCTTACATTTTATTACTTCCTATTACAATAAATGGTGAACTTTTAGGTATAAGTCACTTTTGGCTCATTCTATCATGTGTTTGGACATACAATTGTTGATTAGGGATGTCGGTGAGATGCAAATAAAAATCACAGAGGATTCATTGTTATTTCTCATACATTATGGGATATTCGTCATTAAGAAAGACCTCAGGGGTGTTTCAATGAAATTTACCCAACACATTGATTCTCTTTATTTATTTGTGGACTGGGCCTGTTATGTGGTGCTTGATTGAACAGTATAAGCCAAACTAGACGAGACAGTACAGATTTAAGGCTTGGCTAACCAGGCTAGAACATTAATGTGGTAGCTAGAGACGAGAGGCCGACTAGTATCTAATACCGATTTGAGCTATTTTTTTACTGGGCAAAACTATTTTTCTAATTTGATGAGGTAGTATTTGTTGAAGTCTTGAAAAAAAGGAATAAATCCACTATGTTAAGACATATGTGGGCTATTTGCAAGAAAGAAGATACCCTTTGGGTGGGTGCAGTGGATTCATAGTTATATCATAAAGGATCAATGCTTTTGGTATATGAAAACTCCTTTGGATTTCTCTTGGACAATGAGGAAGCTTTTTAAGCTCGAAACAATTGGCCAAACGTTTGTGAAGCATATTATTGGCAATGGTGATGACACTTTCTTTTGGCTGGATAATTGGCATGCACATGGCCCTCTTTATAACCTTCTAGATGATAGAATCATTTCTATTATTGGAAGAGCTTTGTTTTGCTAAGGTGAGCTCTGTGATTCAAAATGGTAATTGGCATTGGCCTCGGCCTAGAAGCCATAGAATTCAGCAAATTCAAAATTCTATTTCTGGAATACAGTTACCTCAGGTTGGTAGGAATGATGAAGTGGTTTGGACTACTTCTCCTACAGGGAAATATAGTACTAAACATACATGGAACACTGTGCGACGGAAGAGGGAGAAGGTTCCTTATGCTCATGCAGTATGATTTTCTCAAAATGTTCCTAAATGAGCTATCATTCTTTGGTTAACTTGTGTCCATAAGCTTTCGACGAAAGATAGACTCAGAAGATGGGGGATGGATGTGGATCCAAGTTGTGTTCTTTGTCATCATGGAGATGAACGCCTACAACACTTGTTCTTAAATGTGACTACTCGGGAGGTATATGGGAGAACATTTTGGCTAGATTCCAACTCTATAGGAAGGCTGAGGAATGGGACAGGGAACTTGCTTGGGCCATTGGTTTTTGCAAAGGAAAGAGTTTTAAATCCTTGGTGACTAGATTGGCTTTTGTTGTAGTTGTTTATCACGTATGGCTTAAACGAAATCCAGGAGTGTTTGGAGGCCGATATAAAAGCCAACAAGAGGTTCTGGACTATATTGAGGAGAACCTCAGATTGAGGATTTGCATGGGGGAGGGGGTTCCCGAATTCAGGGAAGAATATAAACATTTGCGATACTTGGCACATGTCTCATTGTATTTTAGAACAATCTGTCGTTAGGTCTTAGTTGTTAGGTGTAGTTTGTATAGGATTTCTTTTCCTTGGATCGTTTTTGTATTGTGGGGCTTGCCCTATTGTTGTCTGGTTTTGGTTGGTTATAAAAGTCACATACCAATTTTTTTTTTAAAAGTCACTTCAATGGTATTAAAGTCAACTAGTAAAATTATCCTATGTTTTTATAAGTCACTAGAATTTTTGTTTATATATAGTGCCCTAAGGGCATAAATATTTGTGTGCAAGAGTCCCACCTAAAAAAAGCAGCTCCACCAGAATTACAATCTGGCTCGGTAATTTAGTTTCTCTACAAAAACTCGATTGTCATATCAAACAAGTAAGAGAGCAAGTGCAACAAAATAGGTAAATTTTAGGGGAAAACAAAGCTAATGAATGATGCACATTTTTCTTTGTAGCTACCTACATCTCTTTCAACATAATACAATAGATTTTACCTATCATCTATTAAAATACTATTAGTTTGAGAGAGTGAATGGACCATTAAAATATTAGTTTGGGAGAGAGACAGGGACTGAGTGGAATTGGGGGGTGGTGCTATCCGAGGCCGTTGATTGTCGAGCATAGACGGCTCGGATGGGGACAACATGCATGCTGTCCCTTAAGAGATAGCACGCCCCCGAGAGAGAAGAAAACAATAACAATAAAAAAAGGATAGATGATGAACATTGCCTAGATAAAATTAGGTATATTATCTAAAAGTCCCTTTACTGTAGCAAAGGTAAAAGTTTAAGCTATTGTTTCTCTCTTCATCTATCTAACCCCATGAGCATCTCCATTCCTCTTCTTCACTCTCCCTCCTTCAAAGCATTATTGATGCAACGAAGCGTATGATTAAGAACGACATGAAACTAGGACAATTTCAAACAACGATCGATTGAGCCAGAGATACTCTTTCCTTGAACAACCAATTTTGAGTATAAACTCGTTTTTCTTTAATTCATAAACAACCGAATTCTGCCATTAGGCTTACAATGATACTTATAGGGCCAAAGTAACCCTAATCCAACTAAGAATCATATAACAAACCCTAATCCAACTAGGAATCAAATAACAAACCCTAATCTAACTAGGAATCAAAACACTCTAGAACACTTATTTCTAAAATTGCAAGACTTCCTAACAAAATTAATAAAATAAAAATAGGAAAACTTAAAACACTATTTGTAAGTAATACTATTAAATTTCCAATCTGCATCAATTACAAACCTTCTCAAGTCCCTAATCAAATCTGCCTCTTCAGTCTTCACCCCTCCACGAAAAGCTCTTTCCTGTATAAATTGCAAGCCCTAGGTTGTCCATGGAGTTTGAAACCTCAAAGCTAATAATCTGAGAGGTTGTAAAAAATAGTGTTCTAATCTAGAGAGAGATCTGTAATGGGAAAGAGGAGAAAAGGGGAAAAAAAATGTTACAAACAGTATTTTAATGAAGGACAGATAATAGGCACAAAAGCCTGAACAAATTTTAAGTTAAAAATACTGGTGAATAGTACACATTTTTTATTTTACCTACCAACATCTCTTTAAATACTCCAACAATACTATCTATTTTACCTACCTTATATTAAAAAATATTATTTTTCATTTCTTTTTTATTATAAAATGTTTGAAGGGTGAATAATACCTCAATAGGAAAGAGGAAATATAATTAAAAAATGTTTGAAAGGTGAATAATACCCCAATAAATTAAAAAGGGTCAGGATAGTAAAAGGTAATTTATTAATGTGTTTATTGAAGCTGTTGGAGCATAATTTTTGAGTTTTGCTAGGTAAAATAGCTAATTTTTGCATTTGTTGGGATGCCCTTAGAGTGTTGCAAGAAATGTAACTAGACAAAATAAAAGAGGTTCACATTTCATTAACATTTTTGACATCAATGAAAGAAAGTTTTTCTGTCTATTTAATTTTCTAATAGGATGGTCTCCTTTCTAAGTATTTGCGATCGATTGGAAAAAGATGACTTTGGAAGAAGACGAAGACTTGGTGGAAAAGGACAGCAGGCGAACAGGAAAAAGAGGAAGAATAAAATCTAGCTAATTAAAGCCACATCATGATATAAAGTTGATCACTTTCATCCAATTAATTCTCCGATAACACTAAGAACACAAAATCAAGACATAACACCGGACACAACATTCTATGTGGCACTGCATGATTGGTAGTTGCGAAGTTCGTTTAAAGGTTCCATAGAATCCTACGTTAGTGATTAAGTAGTCTACCAGGTCTAGCTTCATCCAAGAAATTGCATATTCTTTTTTGTTGTCGTTTGCTATACCAGTGTTAAGACTAAATATTTATCCAAAATCCCTTCCTTTAAGTTATTCAAGTTTAATCTAAAGGCTATTCTACCTATAGCCAATTCATTCTATGTTGGAACCGTCCAACAAAATCTAACATATCAGATCTAAGTCTTGAGTAGCCTCACCTCAAGTAGTCGAGTCTCCGCCCGAGTCATCTATCTCCTCATCTCATCAACCGATACCTTCACATGAACTCCCGACTACACATGAGGTGGAGTGTTCGATTTTATCACACTTCCCTCACCCAAACTTGGTTAATATAATTTAGAGGTTACTCCACTTATCAAAACATATGAAACAGTATTGACAACTATTTTCGAGATCATGTCTAATTAATAAGTTCCATCTATGAATTTCATTTCTAAATCTGTCACCACACCCATGCATGCCATGCTGTTAGTCGTGATTTTTGCTCTGTAATTTATCATTAATCTCAGTTCGACACTGGATTATTTTGAGTTATGAGAAGCCATTTAGACATCATCATTAATGTACAGGAATCGTAATCAATAGTACTGCTGATAATGGGATCTTTCTATGTGCACGTTGTTCTGTTCTTTGCTTTAGTGTACCTTTCCTAGTGATGGTGGGGTTGTGTATAAATTACGTATAATCAAAGGTCAGACTCACTGATAAGCTCCTCTCCAAATTCTAATCCTTCATACTCTTCCAAATAATGATACAAACTATTCATCTAGTAAGTCCAGAGAGAATAATATCTCTGTAAAATAAGTTCTATAGCTACATGAATTTATTCTGATTTTTCACATGCATATTGTTTTTTGAGAGGCTTAATTACGAGCTGAACGAGTCGGATCATTATTTTGGGTCTGGAATAGATAAAAGCACCAAGAGTTTGGAAGTGTATGTACGATTAATGTATGGAGGGCAAGGTATTAAATAACAGGATCGAGACATGTAATGTGTAAGGGTTTGGTAGTATCGAATGATACGTAACGAGAATTGTTTGTCCCAGTCGTGAATTTTTAGAAGTTTGTTTGGAAGTTTGTTTGTTCGTTCAAGTATCTGCCACAACAGCCGTGAATCGAAAATGGATCAATACAAAATGGGAATCGGCCAATACACATGCGATTTTTTTACCAGTATATCAGAATGTAATGGTATAGGAAAAATCGAAATTGTTGCGAATTGGGCAATGGAATATGTAACGACCAATATGTAAAACCTTGATGAACGGAGGTGTAGGCATTTAAAAATTTCAGCCTATCACGAATTGCAATGTATTGCTCGGCCTAACAAATAGAGCACAATAAATGGCTAATCAAATGTTGCGAAGTGTTCTTAGGTCAAAAGTCAAAGATGTGTGGAGAGATCAATCAAATGGAGCCATGTGTCAAAATGATGTAGTTATTAATTTATTTATCAAGTCCGGCCAATCAAATTAAGCCACTTGCTGAAATTAATATTTCTCTTCACGTATAATTATTCCTCTTAAAATAAATAAGAAGGGTGATTATCAAATTGTAATAATATTTTACATTAAATAAAAGAATAATTGGCGAGATAAATATGAAAGAGGTAGACTTTGTCATAACTCTCCATCTCACATCTCTATAAATAAATGTGCCTTCTCTCATATTTTAGAACATATTCAAGTATCCCACACACTTTTCAGAATCCTCCAAGCCTACATAAAAAAAGACGGCTTTTCAGATCAAAGCTTCAAAACTCTGAATAACATTCAACCAAGTCATTATCTTCTTGACAAGTCTCGAAGAAGGTTTTGCCATCTGATTTGAGTTGCCAAGCCCTCGTTTCAACGTTCGAAGAGAAGAGTCAGAGGAATTTATTTTCTTTGATTAGAAATTAGTTTGATTGTGATCTTACTTCTCTACAAACTAATAAAATTGATTTTTTTGTTTAGCATCTAAAAGACTCAAAATTTGCGTGGTACAGGAAGCATAACCCATACTGGAATAGGAGTACTTGTTTCTTAAATTTTGGGGAGTGTTTTTGCATGGATGGAGATATGCATGCAAGGCCTTCATGGAGACAGATTTTCAAACGCAATGATTTGGTTTGAATATTATGAAAGGACTTTCAGTATTGGGAGGGAAAAGATTTGAGCACTGGTACTAGCTATTGAGTATTTGAGTGTGCATGTGGAAGTGGTGGGAGCTTGTTTTGATTATATGGTAATGATGAGTGAATCCACCAGCACTACACACATTCTGCCCACCAAGGCTGCATGATATGCATGGCTCTTGGTCAAGGAATTTTTGGACAAAGTTTTTTATTTATTTATAATGTAGGGTATTCCAAGTCAACTTGCGCGTAACTCGAACTAATCTGTTTAACTCCTTTCACTTTTACACCTGAGGTGGGGTGGCTTCAGAAGTCGGTGACAAAGAGAATCAAACGCGAAATCTTAAGAGGGAGCAAACTCCTAATTAAGTGTTTGGCCAAACCACTGGACACAAACTCTTAAATCTCAGTTTCACTCTTTCGTTTCACCAGCCTTTTGGCGGGAAAGAAATATTGGTACGAGAGAATTAAAGCTAAGGCCATACATTGTTATAATTAATGATTAGGATTTGTTCACAAATTCTTATCAAATCCAAACAATGCAATTGCAGTAAATAGGCCGATCAGGTTTGGACTGTCCTGTTCAGTACAAATTAAAGACTGGAAATGATCCAATTCCGGTAAGCTAATGCTTTGGACCGTAAAAAAGATATATATAATAAAAAAAAAAGTCGGTATAGACAAAGATTACTACAAGAAGAACATAAACAAGCACAAGACATTCTCTTGCAAAAACCATGTGGCCAAACATGATGTCTACAAATCTGATCAAAGAAAGAAAAGAAAAGATGTCTACATAGAGGGATATATATACATTTATATATATTGTATGCATGACTCGTTTAAGAATGCCAAAGGTTGTTATGAGGTGGAAAATAATTGAAGAGTTTTTTTTTTTTAACCAAAGAGAAAGCCTTATTTTATGGGGGCCCTTTACTTATCATTTCCGGAATGTTTCAAGCAATATCATCACATACCCCACCTCCCACTTTTTGTCTGGAAGCAGGTGTTGACTGCAACACTACTTGGGAAAAAATTGAAAGATTTGTGCAATTTTGTATTTTTGTTGCTTTTCCATATTGAGCCAATGAAATTTTTAAAAGCTGTCTCGTCCACCGGAAACGGAATTCGTCCCCTTTGAATCTTTGATCGAAGTTTTCAACTCAATGTGTTCCGGTCAATTTATGCTCATATCAAAGTAGCGATCAAGCAAATTAACCTCCAATAGCTCTATAAAAATTTTAGTGGTGGACATGAAAAAAGGGTTCATCTAAGGGGTGTTTGGATTGCTATTTTTCATTTTTACATTTTTGCATTTTAGGTGTTTGTGTGAAAGCAAGTTATGGGAAAATTGAGTTTTTGGATTTTGGGTTTAGACTTTAGAGATAAGTGAGAAGTGGGGGAGATGAGCTCTCTTTTTTATAATTGGCAAAAAATTTATTAGTGAAAATTTGACAGAGGGTATATTAAATTGGGGGGAGAGGGGAGGGGACTTCAACCAAATGTTGGAGAAATTAAAACACCAGAAGGGAAAAGCCCTAAAACACCCAAAGGGTCAAGCCTGAAAACACCTAAAGGTCTAAGCTCAAAACATACCCTACCAAATAAAATAATGAAACGTTTTGAGGCCTAACCCTAAAAGGAACCCTAGCCAAACAATTACCAACGCCACCCAGCCCACCACTGTCGACCGGCAGATTCCACCAACCAACCACCATCTGAAACTTCAACCAACCCTTGCCAAGACCAGGTGCACTCAGTAATGACAACCAGCGGTGAGTCGAAGCTTCCAAACGGAGAAAGGAGGAGGCTCAGTGACACCGGACATAACCCATAGCTGCCTTAGCCGTTAAGCCCGAAACCATTAACACTCGCAATGAGATCGGCGGAAAACATAGTTATTGACGAAGCACTAAAACGGATTGACAAGGGGCAAGGCAGGGGAAAGAAAGAGATGGCAAAAGTAGCAAACACCGTCGTCGCAGCACGGTCCATGAGACGAAAACCCACGCTGCCGCGAACCTAGCGAGCAGCCGGACACCAAGACGACCGCCGAGAAATTGCCAGTTCGGTCCTCACAAACAACCAAGAGATCCGATGGTCAAGATTTCTGAAAATGTCGTCGCAAGTCGACACCCACACCCACCGCAGCAAACCCGACCCAACTGAAAACAGGAAGAAAACAAACAAAAAAAAAAGGAGAAGAGTGGAGAGAAAAAAAAGAGACACGTTAGGATTCAAACAACGCACCACACGCACAAAAGCAGTAAAATCAAGAGAAAGCAACACACAGATATACGTGGTTCGGCCAAATCGGACCTACTTCCACGGGGAGGGGGATTTCACTATGATCCGGAGAAAATCCGTGTCTTTTGTGTTTACACACTCACACTCAAACTCACAATAGATGAAACCTCACCAAGTTCTCTCGTGTATCTCTCTCGAACTCTCTGTTGTAGACACCCCAATTTGGGCCTACGAAAATCCGTAGCGTTCCCGATGATGAAAGTGAACTTTTAAACACGCTTAGAGCTTAGAAAGGATGATTGAAATTTAACCAAAACCTGCCAAATACTTCCAAACCAAAAACCAAAAGAAGCGGTTGAATCCATTCCATACACCTGAAGCACATCTACATGTGCCTGAAACACCTTCCTTCAGGCTCCTGAACCTTTCTCAGGCACCTGAAGCACATCCCTTCAGGCGCCTTAACCTTCCTCTTGCACCTGAAGCACTCCCTTCAGGCGCTTGAAGGGCTGCTTTAGGTGCCTAAAGGGCTGCTTCAGGCGCCTGAAGCATTTTTCCAGAATTTTTAAATTTGAGTGGGATGTAATGATTATGATGTTTGGCTGATTCTGCAAGGGAGGAGCGTCTAGGCCTAAGTGAACCTCTAAAATGACCCCTAAGAGGTCAAAACTACCTTTGAAAGCCTTATAAAAAACCCCCCCCACCCCTCATTTGAAGGGGTTCCACCATTTTTCTGAAAAAATACACAAAACCCAGCCATTTCTCTCTCCAAGAAACCATTAAAAACAACCAAACATCACCTCCAATCAATCCATCTTCACCCAAAATACATTTTACTCAAGTTCTACCATTTTTCTCTCAAGAAACTACCCAAAACCAGTCTCTAACCTGATCCAAGTCACCCACCATCCATCCAAAACCCACTTCCATTACCCAATCATCCAATTTTAAGCTCTAAAAGGTAGTGCTTCTACCAAATCAGTGTGCCAAAGTTCTTATTGAGGGAAATCAGTAGGTCCATGTTGGTTCTTGATACCAATAATGGGCTTATTATGACTTGAATACATCAAAAAAGCATTTTTGCTCGACACCTGAAGCAGCAGCTTCAGGCCTTGTTCATTTTTATCTTTTTCTATTTTAAAATACTTTCTCTTGGTCTATTTTTATGATGATGATGGTTTAAATCCCAGGAACAATCTGTTTGCTTTCTATTTTCCACTCCAAGAGGTGAAAACCAAACTTTTTAAGGAGGAAAATGACCTTCAATGTAGTTAAAAATCAAGTATTTATCACAAAATCTCTATTGGAGGTCATTTTCTTTGCATGCAAGAGTGAAAAATCTCTGTTTTGTTATTTCAATGGATGAAAAACATGCTTTTATGAGATATAAATGGTGTTTTATAGTACAAATGAGTTGTTAGATGAAGCTTTCCAGTTTGTTTGCCTCTCAACAGAGTTTTAACATCATTATTTTACCTGTTCCAGTAGCAAAACAAAGGTGAAAGTGGATTTGAGCAAGCACCTGAAGCAGTAGCTTCAGGCGCCTGAAGCCCCTTTCAGGCGCCTAATCCTCTCTTTCAGGCGCCTGAAGCACTCCTTCAGGTGCCTGAAGCACTCTTTCAGGTGCTTGAAAGAAAATAGAAGGATTAGATTTGATTTTACCAAAAGGGTCTCTAAAAGCTTTTGTTCCATTTCATCATCATGTTATATCATCTACACGATCACAAGCATCCATTTTCATATGATTAATTGTGATAATCTTTACATTCTTATCTTGTTCATGTAATTTGAGTTCAAGAAACAAGTGTCTTCTAAAAATTCCTTAAGTACTTAGTAGAGACCGGTTTTTTGTAACCGGGCGAGGGGGGTGCCTTATAAACCTTCCCCCCTCGTAACTTAGCTCCCGAACTCGAGAAATTTTGAGAGCGATGCGCCAGTAAAAGCTTTTTCCAAAGAAAGGGCAAAAGAGTCATTTTTTGAAAAATCGGTTACTCGGGTGCGGTCCTTAAATCCGGGTGGCGACTCTAAAATCAAAATCATATTTCCAAAACCATTCGGTGAATTTTTGTGGGGTGTTCACATCTGTCTCTCTCACTTTTGTCACACCTAAAACACAAGGCTACAATGAGTATAAATAGAGCACGTGATAAAACCCTATCCCCTCCCATCCGGGCCTAAGCCCAATGGCCCACACGGGGTGGAATCCCAACAATCACCCCCTCCAACCCGAGTGGGCAAAGTCGTCTGCAACACCCCCATGTCGCCTCCTCCAATCAGCTAACACTGGCAAGCGCCTTTGTCACTAACCAGTTGAGCATCCATGCACCACCAAACAGAGTATACAAATCCTGAAAGAGTGTATCCTTGCAAAACCAGACTCCGCAGCCAATCAGAAAATCGGAGTACCGCATCCCCTAAAAAGAATGCCTCCACTCGTCCGAGTACCGCACCCCCTCAACTAGAATGCCTCCACTCGCATACCTCAAACTTGAGATGTATGCGTTCACCAACAGAAGCGCCCGCGCTCTCCAACAGAAGCGCTCGCACCCCCTCAACTAGGGTGCCCGCACCCCCTTAACTGGGGTGCGATCGAGACTCACTGGCTCGGCATCCTTGGTGATAGTGTCCCTCCCCCCGTGTCGACAAATCCGGAGAGATCACTACCATCAAGCATATCAAGAGCGAAAGAAACTCCTTTTGGCTTGGTCGGGCCCACAAAATATCCTTCTCTTTCCCCTGGGCTTTCTCGTGGACAACCCGCACCCATTGCTTCTCCTTCAGGCCTAAATCCCGCACAACTCCTGAGCAACCCTGCTCTCTCCGTGTATGTGTCAGCAAATGGCGCTTCTCCTGCCCAACTGATCTCCCTATGCCGCTTGCTCCATGTCTAACAGCAGCCCCTCCTGTCACGACAGATCCCGCAAGCCTGTATAGCCTACCAAATTTCTTTCCCAGCAGTATATCCCGCTCTCCAACAGAAACCCGAAGTACTCCAGAATTAGCCAAAAAACTACATCCTCTCTCATCAAGCATCCCAAGAGATATCAAGTTCTTCCTCACTCCTGGCACGTGGCTTACTCCCGCTACTTTCACAATCTTCCCACTCGGCACCCGAAACTTCACTGTCCCCTTGCCAACAACCTTATTCGCTGAATCGTTAGTCATCCGGACAAGACCCCCATCGTATGTCTCGTACTCCCAAACTGTGATCTATCCTTGCAGATATGATATGAGCACCCCGAATCCAGTACCCAATACGATTTCCCTGCATCCGTAGCGTCTAACACTGCCAACGCCAAGTCATCATCGGAATCCAGAAGAGAAACTGCTGCCTCCTTTGGTGGAATTCTCTTTTTCCCCGTCTTAAACCTTGGACAATTCCGTTTAATATGCCCCTCTTCCTGGCAATGATAGCAAGTGAAACTATGCCCCATCGACTTGAAACGATTTCTGTCTCCCTTCCTTCTGTTCCCCTTTCCTTGGTTCCTGCCCCTGTTACCGTCCGAAATCAGTGTCCGTGTCTCGTCAGCCTGTTCAGTCCCCATCTCTTTCCTCCTCGCCTCCTCATTGAAGATTGCATCCTTAACCATAGCCATCATCAACTTCCCTTCCGGCGCAGAGTTACTCAGGGAAACCATCAGTGTCTCCCAATTATCCGATAGAGAACTGTGCAACAACAAAGCCTGCAACTCATCATCGAACTTCATCCCAACATTGGACAGCTGATTAACCAAATTCTGGTACTCACTGGAATGCCCGGCAACCGAACTCCTAACTTGGAGCTTCAAATTCACAAGCCTCCTTATCAGTAGCGCCTTATTCCGGGATGTTTTCGATTGCTACATCCCCTCCAATTTCGTCCACAAAGCGTAAACGTCTATCTCCTGTGCTACATGATGAAGAACCTCCTGTCCAACACACTGACAGATCAAAGTAACTGCTTTCCTGTTCACACTCTTCCAATCTTCGATTTTCACCTCCGTCGGTTTGACTCCTATGTGTTCCAGAGGATCATACAACTCTCTCAGAATGAGCATATCCTCCATCCTAGGCTTCCAAATCGCATAATTGGTCGCCGTCAATAGGATCATGGCATTCATGTTAATGTTAAACTCCGACATCTCAACAAACAAGATAATCTCAACACCCTCAGAAACTCCCACAACTGATCTGATACTCCCCGAAATGATTTAAAGCAGTAAAATAAAGCGTACCGTCAATATCTGTACCAAATCTCTGCAAACCGAGCCCAAGATTGGATCCGGGATGTCGAACAAAGTTGGGAACCAGTCCGAACCGGTCGTGAACCGACCAAAAAACCCCTGAACCGGTTGAAAAACACAATCGGGTCTGCTTCCGGACTGTTATTCGGTCTGAACCCGGTCTGACTTCCTTCTAAACCGCCGGTCTGAACCGGTTTGGACCCTTTGACCTTCGGTCTGACCCCTTTGACCTGAACTCTGACTCTTTTGACCTCTTTGATCTTGAACCCTGACCCGTCTGACCCTTTGGACTTCCACTTGAATCATCTGAACCCTACTTATGTCAGCCCTAGAGCTGCTGACGTCAGCCCTACCGTCTCTTGACCCTACTGCCGCGTGTGTGTGACACCGTGAGAGTAGATCTCACGCCCAACCTTCTCCCGGCGCGTGAGGGCGTAGCGCACTTTCTAGTCACGTTCCAACCACCACTGCACTTGTCTCGATGAGACGAAGAGATCCGTATGCCCAAAACCTGGATCGGATTACTTTTGATCCAAGCTTAATCCGAGCAACTACTCGCCTTCGTCCGCCCTCGTTCAAACTGTTCGTGCTCCCTCCGGTGACCAAATCCGACTGCCCTTACACCGTTGTGATCGTTTCTGAGAGTAGCACCTACCCCTCTGATAAAAAACAAGTTTCGTCACTTGTTTTGTCCGACCAAAAGCTTCAAACAGTGCTCCAATGGCCTCCAAGTGATTATGCAACTGCTCTGCGCTCTCCGATGCTTCAACCAAAGCTCTGATACCAGTTGTTAGGATTCAAACAACGCACCACATGCACAGAAGCAGTAAAATCAAGAGAAAGCAACACACAGATATACGTGGTTCAGCCAAATCGGACATACTTCCATGGGAGGGGGGTTTCACTATGATCCGGAGAAAATCCGTGTCTTTTGTGTTTACACACTCACACTCAAACTCACAATAGATGAAACCTCACCAAGTTCTCTCGTGTATCTCTCTCAAACTCTCTGCCTCTCTCACTTTTGTCACTCCTAAAACACAAGGCTACAATGAGTATAAATAGAGCACGTGATAAAACCCTAGCCCCTCCTATCCAGGCCTAAGCCCAATGGCCGGGGTGGAATCCCAACAAGACAAAGAGGAAGGCGAAGAGAGAGAGGGGGTGGGGAGAGGCAGCACCCCCCCCCCCTCGGGATGGGATGCCCTATATGGAGGTTGTAGAAAGAGAAGGTTGAGGCAGGATTTTTAGAGAGAAGGGAGAGATGAGCTTTTTGACTTCTCATTTTCCATTTTTCTCATTTTGATTAACAAAAAGAGTAACAGAATGTATTATTCACATAATCTCACAAACACTATTCTTGTCGCAAAATACATTCTGCACATATTTTCCAAACACATTCAAATTCATAATACATTCTGGCCATAATTGAAAAGGCCAAAATGTGAAGAACAATGCTAACCTTAACCCAAAGGGTGGAGGAAATTTGATGGATTGATCTGTCGGACATCATTAAATCTTAATTACAATGGGCCAAATTGTGCTTTTGTAGGTTGTAAAATGCTATTTTCACACCTCTATAACCTTTCACAAGCTACAAAAGGATAGCTTGGTCCATTGTAATTAACATTTGATGATGTCAAAAAGATTCTGTTGAACTTCCTAACAGCTATCACAACAAGTAATTTGTTATGCAATAGGGGCCGGTAATTTGTAATTTTTTAAACGTGAGGGAGCAATCTGTAATTTTTAGAAACCTCAAGGATAATTTTGGTAAATTACCCCCTTTTTTAAAATTAATTTTGTCTTCCAGTTTAGGAATTCATTCTTTTGGATTGGGACATCATGTAGTATGAAAAGCAACTGCCTGCTTTGAATGAAGTTCATTACCAAATACTGCATAGGAACATGTTATGGACTGAACAAAATGCATGTAATCACACGAACTCAAATAAATTTGGGACACACACGTTGTGTGAACCCCCAATCTAAGAGTGTATACATTGTGCCTGGTAGCATGATTGTTTCAAGCAGTTAAAAAAACCAACAAAAACATAAGGGAAATGAGTTTCACACTCCCTTTTATTCCCAAACACTCCATTTTTTTTTCTTTATTCACTTGAAAGTGCTAAATTATCCTTTATATGAAAAAAGTGACTCATGAGGTAAGAGTAATTTGGTAATTTCAATGTGAATAAAGACAAAGAAGGCGTTATTGGGGGAAAAAGGGGGTGCGGAAATCATTTCCCAAAAATAAACTAATGATTGTTTACATGGTTTGAATTGGAAATTGGTCTGGGTTCGATTTCTGAATGAGGCCGCAAGAAAGTAATTTTTTATGAATCTCTTAGACTCTGTTTGATACCTTGGACCTTGGAAAAGAAAGGAAAGGAAGGAAAATATAATAAAAAAAATTCCTCTTCCTATGTTTGGGTTGAAAGGAAAATGAGAGGAAAAATAACTAAACTAGACTATTTTAACTAAAAATTTCCCTCTTAACTTTCCTCAATCCTTCCTTCTTTTTTCCTCTCTTTTATTTTCCTAGGTATCAATAGAGTATTAGTTTTAATACTCTGTTGGGTATCTAGCCGTCAACCGGTGACCCCGGGGCCAGGGTCTCAGGGTGCAGTGAAGTCCCCACAAGAGCACCCTTATTTGCAGTTAAAAAAAAAAAATAGAGTATTAGTTTTAGTATGGATGGCATGCCGTTGACCAGACCGGATATATGATTAGTTGATATGCGCATAAGCTTATCCGGAAAGCTTTAAAAATCGAAAAAAAAGAAGAAGAAGTAAGAGTGTGCAAAGGAAAAACCTTTGTTGCAGACTCCGGATTATAGAAAGCTTAACTTGCATGTAATGTAATGAAGTGAACAAATGCGCAGTAGATGTCCTGTGATACCTTTGAAAACCCAAAGGCCCTCTGACTATAAAAGTTAAAGCAAGTTTTGTTTGTATTTCCACTCCTCCGTATTTATTTCTGACCTCCCTCTCTCCCTATTGGATATTTCGCACCTGCTAGATTGAAACATCAATAATGCTACACACACAGCACTGCTGCACAGCAAGACTTAAAACGACGCCGTTTTACTTATTAAAAAAATAAAAACCCAAAATTCCAAAAACTTTCAGATCGCGCCATTTTTTCCTCTTTTCCTCTTTCCCCCAATTGTTCCCCCATAGTTTACGTCCATACAGAGAAGAGAAACAAAGAGAGATGTACAGTCGTCCTCCACCTGCGCACCACCATCACTGTAACTAGTCCAGCCAGAAGCCACCACCCGAGCACCACCATCACTGCCGGCCACACCAACATGACGCCTCCGTTCAAGAAGTGCTTCGATTCGTACAAGTCGTTCGAAGCAGACCCGCCACCAAGGTTTCTCTCTCTCTCTCTCTCTCTCTCATTTGTTAGATGTGCTTTACCCTTATGATCGTTTCTCAAGAATCGGGTTATTGGGTGTTTGATTTTTGTAACTGGTAATGATAATGTGGTTACTCTTTATGTTGTTTTCTTTTGTAGATTACTATCTGATATAATGTTGCAAAAAATTTCTAACTTTGATGTTCTTTGGTGCTAAATTTGTGGAACTGGTGACCGTGATTAGGTTATACTGTTGATATTGATTTGTCTTGAGCAAAGTATATACTTTTATTTCGTAGATGTCAATCAGACACATATATTTTCAAATCGTAGAGATAACTCCTAATTGGGAAACTAGGGTTCCAATTTGGGTTTTTAAGAACAGTGTGATCTCTAAATCTAACTTTTTATTTCGAAAATAATAACATTGCTTCTTACATGAAACAACATTGCACCTTCAGTGAATTATTTGAGAATATCATTGCACCCGAATTAGAGAATGAGTTGTCAGTATGATGTTTTAATCCAACTTTTTTGATTTGGGAAAAATTGCTATTGCTCCTTAAATGTAATAATAGTGCTGTCAATGGTTTTATTGACGTCTATAAATGATTGTGTTGTGTATCTAATTAGTTTTCTTTGTTTTTGAACCACAGATGATGTCACCTGATTCCGTTCCATCGGCAATGCGTCCAAACAGAGAGTGTGTAGAAGGAGAAGAGGTATGGAATGGGGACAGTGAACATGAAGAGTGTGATGAGATACATACTATTGAGGATGGGAATGAGGCAACAGAAAATGATGAAGATAGAGTTGAGGAACCAAAGGAGGGAATGACATTCGACACATCGGAGGATGCTCATTTGTATTACTTCAAATATGCTAAAGAAAAAGGATTCGCTGTGGCTACACGAACATCGTGAAAGGGAAAAGATGGAAAATTGAAGCATGTAATTTTGTCATGCAGTTGTGCTGGAAAGGCAAGGGTGAAAACTAGCAACCGGTCAAACCACGTCCGCAATCAAAAATTGATTGTCCAGCTCACATTACTGTTGCTCTGTACCCGGATGGAAAGTGGAGGTTAAACAAGGTTTATTTGGAGCACAATCATGAGCAGAGCCCGGGGAAGGCTAGGTTTTTCAAGTGCAATAGGGTACTCAATAACGACGTAAAAAGAAAGCTTGAAATGAATGATAGAGCCGGAATCAAATTGTGCAAGACTTTTGACTCAATGAAGATTGAGGTTGGGGGACCTGGTGAGCTTCCATATCTTCAGAAAGATCGCAGAAATTATTTGGACAAGCTGCGATGTTTACGACTTGTGGAAGGAGATGCCGAAGCAATGCACAGTTATTTTATGAGAATGAAAGCTGACAATTAGAACTTCTTTTTCGCTATGGATTTGAATGAAAAGGGTCGACTAAGGAATGTATTTTGGGCTGATGCAAGGAGTAGGGCAGCTTGCAAGGAGTTCGGTGATGTTGTGACTTTTGACACAACGTATTTGCTAAACAGACATGAGATGCCTTTTGCTCCATTCGTAGGTGTGAATCATCATGGGCAGTCAATTTTATTGGGATGTGGGCTCATCTCTCATGAAGACACGAAATCATTTTCGTGGTTATTCCAGACTTGGAAGACATGCATGGGGGTTGTGCTCCGGACGAAATAAGTAGTTTTGGAAGACTTGCTTTTCTATCTATAACAAATCTAATACATAACATTTGACTCCATGATGGGTTGGTGTTTCCATAGACGAGTTTGCTTGTGAAAGTAGTGTCCGCCGACGTTCCGATTCATGCTCCGATCAGAAGTAAGGAGATTGAAGAGAGGTTAAATGATGCTCAAAGGTTACGGTTGATCTCTGTTACAGATTAGCTGTTGTCTTGCTTTTCTTGAAAATAAGTAGTTTGTCGATAACAGTATGTAATCTTGCTGCCACTGCTGTCCTGTGCGCGTGAGAACTCACAATGAGCAGTATGTATGAAAGACAAGAAAGCATTTGATAGTGCTAGAGCCTGGCTTACTTCGGGAGGACAGCTCCTTGGACCATCCATATTCAAAGAGTGGCAACAATAATGCTCTTTCTGAGCCTTCAGAACCACTAATAGATTGTCAACTATGAAAAGGAGTAGGCTTCCATCTTAGCAGCAACATCGAATTGTAGAATTACAGGAATGGGTGAGCCAAGGGTACGAGTTATAATTCCTGCTCTTTCTCGAGCCTTATGATCCAATATCTCCAATTTAAATAGGACAATTTCAAACCTGCACAAACAAGCATGCCCACATAAGTACATCAGCAAATAAACTACAGTCAAGTAAGTTTTTTAGAAAAAATCAATCATACAAGAACAAAGGTGCCAGAGTAACACAATTGTTGGTGTGCAGTTTTTTAGAAAAAATCAATCATAGAATCAATCATAGGTTGGTGTGCAGTTTGGATGTGGCCCATTGATACCAGAGTAACACAAATGTTCAAAACCATGGGGCAGCAATAACAGGTATTAGCCACAATTAAGACAACATGATAGAATAGAAATCATCAAAATCATTGCAATTCCAAATCATGAAGATATTCGTCTGTCAGATGGAAACTATTGTGAGCGACTTTTAACTCCGCAACTATCATAATAACAAGAAGATATGAACAAGGTTATAACAGTTCAAACAATACCAGGTTCATCTCAGGAAAACAGTAAACATGAATTATGTTGATGCAAGGGAAAAGGCTAAGAGAAGCAATCTCTATTGGCATGTAGTTCTTAGCAACTATCCATTAGAGTTGCAGAATTTTCGAATTAGCAAAGCACCACGGCAATTTAGGGAATCACCCACAATTTTCGAATTAGGGGTTTTGTAACCTAGGGTTTCTGAAATTGAACCCTATTTTTTGTGCAAAATTAATTGAAACTAGGGAGAGAGAGAGAGAGAGAGAGAGAGAGAGAGAGAGAGAGAGAGAGAGAGAGAGAGAGAGAGAGAGAGAGAGAGAGACCACCGTTGTGTAAGGTTCGAACCTCGTCCTTCTGATTCGAAACTCGTCGGAGTTGAAGAAGGAGGCCTCCTCCTCGCCGGAAGTGTCTTCTTCATCGGTGTGGTACGCGATGGTGGTGGTTGGTCGCCAGACGTGGTGATCTTGTTGAGGTGCTGGTGGTGGCCATCTTTGTCGCCTTCTTCTCACACCCTCCCAGTCCATGTTCTTTGATTCCAACGAGAGGGAGAGGGGAACGTGGTTTTCAGATTTTGGAATTTTGGGGTTTTTTTTTTTTTTTTAATATGCAAAACGGCGTCGTTTTTGGTCTTGCTGTGTGGCAGCTGTGCAGCATTGCTGTGTGTGTAGCATTATTGTTGAAACATTGAAGGAATCTGAGAAACAGAGTTTACTTCCTACAATTGCTGGGTATTCTGGGTAATTAACATTTTGGTCCGGTTGTTGGATTTGCTCCTCATATCATTGAATAGAGTTTAATTCTTAACATCAGGCCGCAAGAAAGTTATTTTTGTGAATTCTCTTGTTCCAACATGGATAGTCTGCCTTTGACCGAATCGGGGAAAGAAATCAGAGAATCATTGGAGGTGCGCGTAAGCTGGAACGATACCTTAGTTGCCGAACAAAAAAGAAGAAGGAAGAAATGTAAGAACTAAGAACATCTCCAACAGTCACTAGGCGCCAACACTGGGTCCAACAAACGTTTGGCACTCCTCTCTCTCTAGAAAAGCTCTCACCTCTCTCTTCCTTTTGCATCTGCTAGGGTTTAGCTTGGGGGGAGGCGGGGGGCTGCCGCCTCCTCCTCCTCCATCTTCCCCCCACCTCTCTCGTCTATTTGTACCAGCCGATATCTCCTTTAACCCACGACCTCCTCCCCTCTTGGTCATCTGTTGCCTCCATTTTCCATCCTCCGCCGTTATCAGCGACGGAGGCTTTGCTCCACCTCCATCGGCTCCGACCCAAGTCTCAGGAGGGCCAGATCTGAGGACCTCGGGTGGTTTTAGGGTATTCCGGCGACCCCTCCGGCAAATAATCATCCAGAGACGCGGCGGCGGCTCCGGCGACTACTCCGAAGACCGGAGGTTTCTTTTCTTTGTTTTTTGTTTAGTTTGTTTAGCTATTCCCTGCGTGGAATCTTTCCCCCCTTCCAAGGGTGGTTGTTCATTACTACCGTTCGAGGCTAGTCGTTTTCTGTCCATGTGTATTCTCATCCGAACCACATGGATAACCCGATTATCGGGGGTTTCTACCCTTCGATGGGCTCCGGTTTGGGGTTTGTAGCCCTTTGGGCGGTTTTTGAGTAATAAAAAATTACTTAGTTCGATCAAAAAAAAAAAAACAATCACTAGGCTTTTTGCCTAGAAAAACCACTGTTTTCTATTTTGGCTAGCCACCAAACAAATCCACACCCCAAAAGCCTATGCATTTAAGCTATTTTGATGATCCGAACCGTTCAATGTGTTTAAAATGTGTTTTTAGAGTTCCCCACAAGGAATCACCTAAAAAAAAAAGACCGGGAAGGGCTTGATTTGTGCAGTTTTTCATAAATGTGTATGTATACAGTTTAATAAAAAAAACTGCTCAGATCAAGCATTTCCCGGTCATTTTTTTTGGTGAATCCTCGCTGAAACCCTGAGAACACATTTTAAACACATCGAACGGTTTGGATCATCGAAATTCGATCAGGATCTATGAGGTTCGCACCAAACCAAAATGAGGGATCCCTCAGGACTATAGATATATAAGCTTTTCACATGAGGGATCCCTTATGGTCTTACCATGCAGACCTAGCGTTTCTGGACCAAATTTCGAGGATTTGACAGTTTTTACCGAGAACTGTTCGGATCAAGCCCTTCCAGCGTAGGCCCTTAAAAATATGTTTAAAAAAATATTGAGTGGTTCGAATCGTCGAAATTTAGTCCGAAAAGTTGGGGCTAGGTCTACATATAACTTATATAAGGGACCTCGTATGTCTGTTTGTGTGTGTGTATCACGCAGTAAGAATCATCTGTCTCTCACTCACTTAACAAGAATGTGTAACCATGTTACATCTGTTAAATATGTTGCTATGTGTTGTCGCAATGCTGCATGATAACCTTGTTTGTTTTGGGTTTTGAGACCTGTTTTCTCATTTATTACGTAGGGGGTGTTTTACTAAGGTAGTTTTTTCAAATAAACTGGTTTTTCACGGTTTTTTATGTGATGTATTCTAAGAGAATGACTTGTCTTGGTTTTTGAAAAAAACTATTTTTTGTTAGTGGAACACCCCCTCAATCATTTCTCACATTTTCCTCCAATTATTACCCCTGTTTTTAAATATCATTCTCATTGCTCTCTCTATCTCTCACTAATCATTACTCTCTATTTTCAATTATTACCCTTATTTCTCCCTCCAATCATTACCCAAAAACCAAAACCCAAAACCAAAGCCAAACAAAGTAGTGATTATATGCTATGTAAATTACAATTCTAATAATTTCTGCCTAGTAGATTACAATTCTATCTTCTCATGTGTGCTATGTAAGTTGCTATATGCATACTTTATTGTAGGTCTGACCACGGATCAATTTTGGGTGGGTCAGGTCGGTTTTCAAACTAATCCGCTCGTCGCGGGTTATTGTTTTCTCCATCCGCACCCGTCCATGAGTGAGAGACGGTCGGATCGGGTCGATGGTGGATCGGGAAGATAAGGAAAGTAGAGAAGGTTATTGGGTAGATCGAACCCGAACTGAATCCGCCAAAAACTAGAATATTAGAATCTACATCCATCTATAAGACTATAACATAATTCGGGTGAGTTGATGGACGGTTCAATTTGAACGGATTGATTGATCCGGTTGATCCGGTGGCACCTCTACTTTATCAGTTTATTGTACTACAATTGATAGATCACAAAAGTCTAGCAAAACGAAGTACAAAATATCTATAAATTATTTGGCACGAATCATAAATCATGGAAAATGCTCATTAAAACTTAAAAACAAAAAATAAAATAAAAGCAGGGAAGAAGCGGGTTAGGATAAAAGCAAAAGAAGGGGTCTTTCTCAAGGAAATATACTCTACAAACACAACACAGATCCCTATGGAATGCAGGGGTGCTCCCCAGCATTGCATCCTCAAATTCATTCCTTTTGTTTACTAGTTTAAAGGGACCAGTGTTCTTCTCTTCTCTTATTACAACAAGGAGAGAGAGAGAGAGAGAGAGAGAGAGAGATTTTGTAGGGATGTGCATAGATTGAAGAGCTCTTGGTTTGTGGGTAAGTATTTCTTCCACCAGTTCTTCTACTGCACTACAAAAACCAAAGTAATTTTCGAAATGATTACTTTTTAAAAAAGAATTCTCCCCAATCATTGATTTGCCTTGAAATACAGGGAACTCCTGAAAGAAAGAAAGAAAAGATGAAGTCTTTGAATGAAAACAACAACAACGGAAGCAACAATAACTGGCTGGGTTTCTCACTCTCACCCCACATGAAAATGGAATCCTCTTCCCCAGCTTCTGCTTCTATTCCAGCTAACTTCTACCTTTCAAACCCTCCACACCTAAATCCTTCTCAAATCTGCTACGGCGTTGGACAAAACAGTAATTTCAACTCACCTTTAACTGTTATGCCACTCAAATCAGATGGGTCTCTCTGTTTAATGGAAGCTCTCCGGAGGTCACAGCAACAAGGTTTGCTCTGTTTTTTTCTCTCGGTTTCTGCTGTTTTGTTTTAGGGTTTGGAAAAATGAAATCTTTTTGGTACTAAAACTTTCTGGGTTTAAAGGGATACTGCCGAATACGTCTCCGAAGCTCGAAGATTTCTTAGGTAATGCAGCAATGGCAGCGCACCAGCAGTACAACACCCAGGAGAGAGAAGCAATGGCTCTGACTCTAGACAGCATGTACAACACATACCACCAAAATGCAGGTGAAGAAATTGAAGTTCAAGTTCAGCAGCAGCACAACCCCTACTACAATGGACTGACATTCAATGGGATGTACCAAACTTCACTAGGGGAACAAACCAAGGGGACCCACATTGAAAACTGTGATACCCAGATCCCTAATTGGTTTTCCGGCCAGTATTCCGACCACCATGGCACGGCGGACGGAGGTTCTGGGTCCGGTGGTGGTGGTGGTGGTGGTGTAATGGGTTGTGGTGATTTACAGTCTTTGAGCTTGTCAATGAGCCCTGGATCTCAGTCAAGTTGTGTTACAGCTTCTAGACAGATTTCACCTAGTGGTGGAAGTGAATGCGTTGTGGGTTTGGAAACAAAGAAGAGATCTGGGTGTGGTATTGTGGCTCAAAAGCAGCCTGTTCATAGGAAGTCTATTGACACATTTGGGCAGAGGACTTCTCAGTATAGAGGTGTCACAAGGTCAGTTACATTGTCTATTTCTGTGATTTTTTTCTTTCTACTAGTGTGAAATTTCTTGGTTTTCTATTTTTGTTTTGGTTGTGGGTATTTTTGAGCTAAGCGACACAATGCGTGTGCGTGAGCGAATACGGGAATGTGAAAAAGCATTTTGAAATAGTATCTCAAACTACTAAAATTTGTAAAAAAATAGAGCAAAGGATTGTGTAATTTTGAGTTGTCTATCATCCTATTGTGACCTACTCAACCTGATTAATGTGTAAGTAGCGAATTTTCCTTGCATCTTGACTGATTCGTTACTTGGAGTTTTCTATACTTGTTGGGTTTCAGATTTTCGATGTTTGATCAACATGATTTTTGACAAGATTGACGTTCTCAATGGGTTTTAAAAATAAAAAAGTTCCATTTGTTTGAATGAACCCGGAAATGGCTCCAAAAAGCTACCAATGGGACCATCATATTCCATTTTCACATGCATACATTTGTTTGGGTTTCTAGGGTTTATGGTATGAGAGTCACTCATATTCTTGGCTTTTTCTACTTTTCTTTATCTTTGCATACGGACTTTAAGCCAAAGAAAATGACCAAGAAAAAGACTTTTGCAAGCCGAACCACGTAAATTATTTGTGTTCTTTCATACTAATATGAAGCAGTAAAACCCTATGCCAATTTACAGACATAGATGGACTGGTAGATATGAAGCCCATTTGTGGGACAATAGCTGCAAAAAGGAAGGACAAACCAGGAAAGGAAGGCAAGGTTAGTCCCATAAAAACAAAATCATTTCTGTGACAATTATAGTATTTGGAAGTATTGCTTTTGACTGCAGTTTTTTGGCCCCTTTGTTTTCTTTGATCTGATTGTTTTTATTTGGACTTGTTTGTCATTTTCATGTCTCTTGGGGATTCTTTTCCAGTTTATCTGGGTAAGCTTATTTTTTTTATTCAATATTTAGATACTGCACAAAATAAGGTTGCTTGTTAATATTCTTTAAACTTTTTGAATTAATGGGACTTTAGGGGGTTATGACATGGAAGAGAAAGCTGCTAGGGCTTATGATCTCGCCGCGCTTAAATACTGGGGATCCTCAACTCATATCAATTTTCCGGTATGATTTATTCTTGTCGTCGTCATATAATGTTAATATGTTTATGCCTTTCGTTCCTCAAAATGAATGGCATTGAACCCTTTTGGCAGTTGGAGAATTACCATCAAGAACTTGAGGAAATGAAGAACATGACCCGCCAAGAATTTGTAGCTCATTTAAGAAGGTTACAAAACATTTTAATTTGATCATTTTTACTTTATGCCTATGACTATTTGTTTTTTGATGAGTCTGGTTTCTGATAAGAAAATTATTGCAGGAAAAGTAGTGGATTTTCGAGGGGGGCCTCGATGTACAGAGGAGTGACAAGGTTTGATCGATAATTTCAGTAATGTTGTTTGAAAAAGTTGTTCTTTTTCTATATTCTAGGTAATTAATTCCTTCTACCTTAAATCTGAGCTTATGAACTTTTTACAGGCATCATCAACATGGAAGATGGCAAGCGCGGATCGGAAGAGTCGCGGGAAACAAGGATCTTTATCTTGGAACATTCAGTAAGTTCCATGAACTTTTCATTATTTTTTATGGGATGAAGTTCCTACATTGGAAAAAAAAATTCAATGCCGATCCAGCCATCCAAAAATGCAACGGACGGCCTGGATTGAAAGTGCCGGGTATTGTTGTGTCATTCTCGTCATCATTTTTAAGGAAATTATTTACAAAGAGAACTTTTGAACAATGATGTGTTTTTTAGCTTGAAACCGAATGGATATTATAAGATGCATCGAATTACAACTTACAATATGTATAGAATTACATTGTTTTGCCACACTACACCACTGTAGTGCACCCGCGAACTACAGCATATCCGAATGCCTCTGCCATTTTCGCTTTTTTGTGCTACTGTAAATGCACAACTGTTTCCCTTTAGTACTGACTGTGACATTTTTAAGGCTGTGTTTTTACATCATACGATAAAGTGAGAAGAAAGGATTTTTCCAAACATAAATGCTTGATAGAAAGGCTAAACTAATCTCAGCTAAGTATAATCCATACACTTGTCCTCATTGGACTCAAATTTCAGGCACTCAAGAGGAAGCAGCCGAAGCATACGACGTAGCAGCAATAAAGTTCCGCGGTACAAATGCTGTCACAAACTTTGACATATCTCGATACGACGTGGAAAAGATCATGGCAAGCAACACACTACTTGCTGGTGACCTTGCCAAGCGAGACAAAGATAGAGAAATGAAAAGTCAGAACCACTTGGAGCTTGTCCAAACGGAGAGTATTGGTTCTGATTGGAAAATGGTGGTGTGTGAATCCCCACAACAGCAGCAGCAGCAGAACCAAAATGCTCGCGCGGGTAATGGGAATTACCAGAACCCCAATTCGTTCGCGATGGCGTTGCAAGATTTGATTGGGATTGATTCAGTTACCAACAATCCATCTTCTTTGGTCACAAGCTTGAGCAGCTCAAGAGAAGCTAGTCCAGAAAACAAGACAAAATTCACAAGTCCAAGCACTACTACTACTACCACTGTCAACTCTTGGATTCCATTTCCATCTGCCCCTCTGATTAGGGCTGCTCCAATCAACTCCATGGCTCAGTTTCCTGTTTTTGCTGCTTGGAATGAATGATTCCTCTATCCTATGTGTTTGTTACATGTAAAGTTTTGCATGAACAAGAAAGGAAAAAAAAAAGAAAGGAAAAATTGGTGGTTGGTGGGAAAAAAAAGGTTAGAAGTAGGATTTTACCTTAGTTTATTTAAAGAAAGTAGGGGTGAAATGGAAGACAGGATAGACCAGGGACCCAGTTATCTGTCTGTAACCCAAGTGTTGGAAACTTTTTCTAACACCTTTTGGATCATATTGGAATCAAGTTTTCGCAAAATGGAGGGAATGCTTTAGATGGGCTAATGATGATAGTGTTCACTGGAATGTTAATCATATCTACATATTTGGTTCCTTTTTGACTGGGATTTATGGCTTTCTTTTGACAAATTCTCAAATTAGCATGTGAGCCAGCACAATTTGTTCACTCACTGTAAATTAGTGCTGAGTTGGATGCTTTACTGTGATATTTGTTCTAGACTTTGAGTCTTTTTAACTAGGCTCTCTCAATTGGTAGCCCCTATTTATGCCTCAAGTGCACCTTATTTCCCTGTGATCTCTATGTGATGAATTCTTCATTTATCTCCTCACATGCCGAGTGGCAGTGATCAGCATCATCAAGCGGTTTTCTATTTTACTCAACCCGACGTTTGCTCCAGGATAGGCACGCCCAAGTCAATATTCAAGACACGCCAAAGTTTGATCGCGCCTTCCACCCACTCGTTTCATATTTTTGCGTACTTGTACCATGAAACCTTATTCCACAAACTCCAATTGTACTGAGTACCATGTCCTAGTTGTCTCGAACTTTTAACCTCTTCGGCTAAATTGCTACCACTATCAAGATCTACACCAACAGCCACTCAACCAAGGCTCATGCCTAAGGTTTTGCAGCAACTTCCTACTCATCGAGCTCTATCACTTGACCAAATGACTCGGTTATATGGCTTTTTGACTCATTGCCAATTAATTTTGAGTTTCGATATTATCACCGAAGCAACTGAGGTGGCTCATTGGTTCTGGTATAATTGGATTTGCTTTTCTTTCTCCTTTTAACTGCTGATAAGTACATAAACCAGCTCAATGTCTCCCAATGAGTCCCAATAATGCAAAAAGGGGTCCTTTGTTTGACCAAAACTAATAATATCTCATTTTTTCATCCCACAATCTGCTCCACAATCTGCAGAAAACACCATCATTGCCAAATCCCCTCTTTTTTGAGCTTTCCCCAAAGGCAATAGACATTCCCTCTCATTATTCAAAAAAGGGTGTGAGCCAGATTCTCACATGAGTTTACTTTAGGTGTTTATTTTAGGATTTAATGGCTCATAATCAGTTAGGACTTTGTCTGTTTATAAAAGCCTTTTAGGTTAAAAAAATCTCCTTATCTTTTCCCTTTTTTCAAACTCCACAAGCAATGTTCCACCTAAAAGCAATTCCATGTCCTGGAGTGCACATTTGAAAGTTGGGGTGAAAAACAACAGTTATTAATAATCAATGGCTATTGAATTTGAGATGTACTCTCACTTGTGTACTCTTTTCACACGTGTAATCTCAATTGCAATCTTGAAAATTGCTGGCAATTACAGATGTTGCACACGTGTCAAGCTTCATTGATTGTAATCTTGAATATTAGTAACATGGATGTTAAGTTCAACCAAAAAAAAAGAAGAAAAAAGAATAGTTGCAGAGATGTGGCCCTCCAACTGCGCAAAAATCTCTCAATGGCCCAATACGTGGATTAATTATTCAACGGTATCACACAGTCTTGTGAGATCTATATACTTAGTCATGAATCGTACGGAATTTTAGGGTCCAGAGTGGGCACGTTGCCATGTCCCAAAACCAGTGGCGGACGCAGGATTCATAATGCAAGGAAATCGAATCACATGTATTCATAAATTAATAACAAAATATCATCCTCATATACTAATATCATGATTTCGAGGTGGACCTTCCGTCATAATTTCTACAAACAAAACTTAAAATGTAATATCAATAATGGTATAATTGAGAAGCGTGCAGGGACCTGGGTCACTGCATGCACCGCCTCTGTCCACCCCTGCCCAGAATTATAATATTCCTATACTTAACACACTCAAAGTTATCGTGCGTGTGTGTATTTGTAAGAACTCCACGTGTCATTTTCGGTTAAACAAAGCGTACCGACCAAATGGGTACGTGCAGTTCACAGACGGAGACGGAGAAATCTGAGCCGTCCAAAACACTTCTAGACGGTCGAGATGCGCACTCAACACCACATAGCCGTGCCCGCTCGGCGCTGAAAATTTTCTCACTAAATCCCGATATGGAGGAAAGGCTTGTTAGTGCAGACTGCAGAGGTAAAAATGCCGTAAAAGCTAGAAGAAACTTATAGTAATAAAGTAGAATTACCCTGGTGTTTATTCTATAATAACCTGTGAAGTCTAAATTATCTGTCAAAAAGTAGCATCATTTGGACTCTAAGTGGATCACAAAAGTATCAGATTAGGCAAAGGTGATTGATATGCAGCTAGTAGCCTGCCATAATGTGGCCCAAACCAAGTTGGATCCTATTATATGCCAAGTTATTGACATGCAACTGGAAAATACCAACATTTTATATCAATGTTGTGGTTCCATTTTTATTTTTAAAAAGAGTTTAGTGAGTGGCTGGAATAATTGCAGAAAACAAGGGGGTCTTAATCTCTGGATGTAACATGATAAAATTCACCAGTCACTAAAAAAACTCACACAGTCACACACACAAAATGCAAAAAAAAAAAAAAAAGTCAAAAAGGGCAAACATGGTGATGTCCTTTGAGGGACTAGTCAAAAGCTGATTCAGAAATTGCCATTACATGCCAGAATTGACAATTCAACACTGTCTTCCTCTCTTGTTTTTATACATATCTTCATTCACTTGTTGGTTTCGAGGGAATGGGATTGAACAAAGAGACAATAGGAATGCATCTAAGTGATCATTTACAGGCAGAAAATCAGAGGGACTCATGCTTAATTGGATGAATCTTTTACCCCAAAAAAGATCATGATCAAATCTCCGGGGTGTTTGGTGGGGTACTTTAACGGGTCCGGGGGCACTACAGGGTTGTAGCACGCATCATGGCTGTCCAATTTAGCAATCTATGGTCAGGATTTGCAGTTGCTTTCTTACCATAGAAAGCAACTGCAAATCCAAACCATATAGAACGCTTTTGGACGTCCACGATTGGGGACTACAACCCTATAGCGTCTCCGCCGGATCCACTTTAAATGTACTCTTTATTGCTAAGAGCATGAGGTGAGACATAACTCTTGGCTCCGACGTGGGATGTCTTGCAGATAATGCGGTGTTGATGGAGAGATTGTTTCGTGGTAAATAATTAATACGTGGACTAGTCTATCTGCATATCAATTTTATGCATCAAGAAAACGAATATCACGTAACGAGATGATTACTATCTAGGATTATGAGGAGTAAAATGGCATAATCAGGTCTTGTTTGTTAGGGGATATGGGGTTGGGATTTGGGGGTGTGTTGGAGTGGGTCCCATTTTTCATTGTTTGGTAATCTTATTTGGGATGAGATTTGAAATCCCCGCCCAATTTTAATCCCCATCCGTACGGCCAATAGAATCCCATGGGGGGGTGGGATTTGGATGGAATTTCTCCATTTTAGTGCAAAAAACCGGATATCCTGAGCAATATCTTGTCGAACACAAACACCGGATATGAATTTTTTCCATTCATTGATATCCTGAGCAATATCCCAAGGATTTCATATCCCATGAGATTTCATATCCCATCCATTTATCTCCGGTCAAACAAACGAAGCCTAAGGGAAAGGGGGATAGACTACAACAGCTGGGATTACTTAAAGGCTACAGTGCAGAGTCTAGTGGTCAAAAAGATTGCAAACTCTTGTGGAAAATAAGAGTAATTTGCTTGGAGCAACATTTAATAGCACACAAACATAATTTGTGTTGGTCCCTCAAAATTATGAAATAAGTAGCTTGGTTCAGATTTCATAATTTGTCTACTTTGTTGGAGCAATATTTAATAGCACACAAAAGTTATTTAGTGACCTTCAAAATACCACAAGGAGGGGAGGGAGTAATTATTCAAGGGGTGTTCCACTAACCCAGTTTTTGGAAAAAATTAGTTTTTCATGGTTTTTTATGTGATGTGTTGTGAGAGAATGACATATCTCAGTGTTTAAAAAAAACAATTTTTTTGTTAGTGGAATACCCCCTTAGTATTTCGGAGCAAGGTTATGGGGTACTCCGCATTATTGCAGTACAATCGATTTATGAAAGGTCCATACAAGTCGATGGACCCCATGAAAATATATAATTTTGAAATTTCTGGAAGAACCAAGTGACCATGCTGCCCTGAATGATTGGAGTAGGGGAGGGGTGCCTTCCATGTTGAAAGGCAGTCTCCGTTGAAGGAGGGTCTCATGCATAAATTCATTACCAAAATGATACAGACACATCCTTTCAGTCACACTCTACCACACCCTCACTCACATGTGGGTCCAATCACCCACATATGAGTGAGGGTGTGGTAGAGTGTGGCTGAAAGGGTGTGTCTGTATCATTATTCAATTCATTATGCCTTCATCATTGTACTCTTTACAAAGGAAGGGGAGAGAGAGAGAGAGAGAGAGAGAGAGAGAGAGAGAGAGAGAATGCATGTTCCCTGCTGAGGAAGCCCGATCCCAGATACAGCCACGATTGGATGGTGCTAAAATTTCAGGGGAATAAGTTACAGATGGGGTATAAGATAAGAGTAGGTATTATTTTTGAAGAGTTGACCCATATTGATGTAATGTTTATGGAGGGGAATAAAAAAGTAGTTAGTTTGGATGGGGTATTAAAAAATGGGGATAAAATAGTATTTGGTTTGAATGGAGGATAAAATAAGGGGATAATGTTTTTTGTAGTTGAAATAAGGGAGAGGGGGTGTTATTTTTTCCTTATACCCGGGGATAACTTTTGGGCAGGGGGGTGCCCAAAAGTTATACCCCTCTATCCCCCTGCCGGGGATAACTTTTGGAGGGGTGAAAATTTATCCCCTTGCATTTTTGCCCAGCCAAACCATGCCAAATGTGTCATATCAGACCTTATATCCTCTCCAAAAGTTATCCCCCTCCATTTAACCCCATCCAATCGGGTCCTGCAGGTAATGAGAATGAGTTCAATGCACACCGCTTAAAGGTTTGGAAAAGACTTCAATACACACTTTTTAAAAGTGTGTAGATATAGTATGCACTTATTTTGGGATTCGTATTGTACCACCTTATAATATATGATCTGGAGAACTGATCAATGATCATTTATAACATTTTCATGTGTTTCATAACTTTTATACAAAGAACTTGTAACTTTTCAGCAATACGATTTGTAACATTTTTGTGCGTCTCGTAACTTTACAAAAAGACGTAACTTTTCACAAATATGATTGTAACATTTTTATGCGTTTTACAACTTTTAAACAAAATCATAACTTTTTACAAATATGATTTGTAACATTTTAATGCTTTTCGTAACTTTTATACAAAAAAATCGTAACTTTTCACAAATATTATTCTTAGGTCACCTATTGCTCAGTTAACAAATAATTTATTTGTAACAATTTTAATAAGACTAAGGCTGAAAAAAAAGAGCCGAACCGGAAAAGCGGAACAAACCGGATTTTTTTCATTGAACAATTCGGCCCGGTTCATAAAAATTTTAAAATTTTAAAATTTTAAAACAGATTCAATTCCCGATTTCCAAGATTTTTAAGGAGAACCGAACCGGTAAACACAACTCTAAACCTAAAATCCCTCTAGGGGCGGCTGGCGATCATCAGAGATTAAAGCTCTCTGATTGGATTGCCTGAATCACGAGTCTTATATACTATGTTACGATCAACTCATTTTGATAAAAAAATCCAGAGAACAATTTGAAATGGAAATCAAGAAAAAATTTATGGTCATAAAAACATAAATGCATGAATTGCGCAAGAAGTTATTTCGGTTAAAACGTCGTGCGACTCGGAGGACAGATTGAAGATTACATAGAGAATCAGAGATCGAAGACCGTCATGGAGCTCAGATCGAAGCTACCTCTCACCGCCATCATCGTCGACTCTGCCATCATCATCATTGTCTTCGACAGCCCCATCATCGTCTGCTCGTTTCTGTATATGTGTAAAATCTGTAGATCTGTTTGTTTTCTATTCGCTACTGGTGTATATACGTATATATCTGTGTGTGTGTGTATACGTTGCTGGTGTATATACGTATATATCGTATATGTATCTCCTCTCTCTATCTCCGACGAACCGAACCGACCTCTAAACCAAACCGAACTGGGACAAACCGAACTGGAACCGACCTCTTAAAAACCGGTTTCTCTTCCGTGGTTTTCCCAAACCAAATTTTTCCGGTTCACTCATATATATGGCAGAACTGGACCAAATCGAACAAGTTTCACTCCCAATGGACACGAACAAAAATACACAAAATTTTAATGCACACGAACAAAAATACACAAATTTTAATGCTTATAATGTATCTAAAATCCTTCAGTGTGTATGAACCTCACATATATCATGAGATACCATGTGCATCAAGTGGTGAATCCGAGCACTCTTTCTGCATTCGCAGATCATCGTGGAAGGTCTTAGACCTCCAAGTTCAACATTTCTCGTTAAAATTTGACTCTCAACCAAGCTGGTCTCTATACACTAAAGTGAAAAATCCCATAAAAGTTGAGTTTAACTTGGTTGCTAAAATCACTTTTGTTTCTCATTATCTAAAAGTTAAGTTGCTAGAATCAAATTTTCTCTTACATACTCCTTTTTACTAAAACAAGTTGTTAAAATGACTCTGCTACTTTTAGCAAATGAGAATTTCGAGTGTAACTTTTAGCAAACAGGAAACACACCCTAATTCAATTTCTTTATTTAAGATATTTTCCCAAGGCATTTTCATTTCCAATGCTTTTTCTCACCCTTGCATTTATAGTTTTTCCCTGAACTCGGATGTTTATAGGTTGTCTCATTAATTTGAAGCAGCTGAGAAATAGGTTGTCTCATTACACAGACCGTATAAGTGGAAGGAGAGACAGAGAAGGGCAACAATCTTGGCAAATCTATATCCGAATCTCTGCTGTATTCTCTCTCGGGGCGTGCTTAAATCTTGTATCCTTTGGCCTCCCCACTTGGTACACTTGCGGTGACGCAGACAATTGCCTGAAATGGACAAAATTAATACAGTAGTTATCTTTTGTTGGCCATTTCTTATCTCCCGATCACCTAACAAATTAAATGACAATTTCTCTACCGGGTAATTTGTTGCTGCCTGGATCATCGGAAGTATCACGTAGGCAACGCCACTTAATATTTACGGGAACGCTGAATAATGACTTGAGTCAGACTGGCGTGGTTTGGTTTCTCACTAAGATAGTATGAGCGGGAAAGTTGATATTACTCTTTTGACTTTTTGTCTCATTTGCCCGACAAAGTAAACCTATTCTCAAAACTCGTTTTCAATCTAACATAAGGGCAGTAGTTAAAGTTGCATAATTTACTAGCGTTCCAAGAAAACTTCCATAGTTGAACAGAGACAGACTTATTAGTGGCACTATCAATTTTTCTATGACTTATGACATCAAATTGTCCCGGCGTGATCTAGGATCATACCGGCTATTTGTGGGGCCTACTAAAACTCATTTTCGATCAAAACATAATAAAGTTGCATAAAATTAACTAATGTTCCAAGAAAACTTTTATAGTTGGGACTTTGTCACAATCAATTTTTCTCTGATATCATGTGGATCTTAAGGGGATTTTTTTTTACTAATTACTGTCCCGGTATGATCCAAGGTCATACCGACTAACCTTTACGAGAGTATGTAGCACGAAAAATTAATTGTTTTTGGAGCGTTGTCACACGGTGTTTTAAAAATCTTCTCCACTACATGTTGTGGTATCCACCACCCACACAAATGCGTGATGGAGAAAATTCATGGAGCATCACGCTTAAGGAGCTAATCACTCATATAACACTTGCAAAGTTTTAAACCTAAGACAATGAATTTTAAAAAGGGTTCTTCTAGTGAGTTGTAAATAAATTAAGAACAAGACAAAAACAACACATACCCTAATAATTTTTTATACCTTTCAATACACTCACATATTTTTATGAACTTTTTACAAATTTCAATGTACTTTTTAAAACCTTAACAGTTACCCACTAGACTGTTTTTACCTAGGGCTGTAAAAAAAAAACTTGTGAACCGCGAATCCGAACAAAACCGAACGGACCGTAGGTTTTAGATTGGGTCCGTGGATTAATGGTCCGGACACAGATTGAAAGATTAAAAAACCGTGACTTGTGGTTCCGTCCATGAATTTTCATAAAATAAAAAAAAATCTTGGATAAATCGAACCGGACCGTGAGAATTTTATAAATAAATAAATAAATATATATGTATAAAATATTGAGATAAGAATTGTAATTTAACATATTATTCTTAATTATTTACCCTAAATGTGGTATAAATAAAAACTAAAGGTGTAAAATGTAATTTGGAGTTGTGTCCGGTGTCAGGGGTCTCTGTATTTTCCTATTTTCAATTTTTGGAGTTGTGTCTTTGGGGGGAGTCTTTTGGAGCCATGAACTAAGTTTTCAAACTACTGATGCTGCTTTTTTTTTATTTTTAATGCTACTGCTGCTATATATGTTGCTCATTTTGTTTATGCCATTTAAAATCTGAATGATGTTGATGCTATAAAGTGCAGTTTTTACTCTTACTTAATGCTATCTCAAGCCCTTTGATTATGCTACTGTCATACTTTGGTCTATATGGACTGGGTACTCAAGCTGTTTTTGTGTCCCTTATGTGTCCATACGGGGGATATCTACTGCTATTGATGTGGAAGAGGGCATCCTGTAGTGCGGCATCCGAGCAGTTGATCGCGTAATCAACGGTTCGGATTTCATCTTGGTGCTTGCATGATCCGAGCCGTTCATTGCCGAGATCAACGGCTCGTGTGTCGCCCTACAGGGTTGTAGTGCGACAGTGCAATACAGGATCCCCGGATCCGATGATGTTGCTTATCTGTTTATTGCTACTGCTGCTGGTTTGGGATTTATGCTATGATAAACTACTGTCGCTGATTTGGGAGATATTATGCTATGAAGTTATGATACTTGATGCCTGATGTTACTTATACTACTGCTAATGGAAAGGAGAATGCTTATTGGAAGGCTAGTCAAATTCTGATACGTTATTGCTGCAACTGATATTTTTACTGCGATCATGCTACAACCACTGTTGTCTTGTGGTGACGCTTGCTGCTGATGTCTTCTGAAGTGCTATTACTGGCTTTCTTTAGCTACCTCTGAATCTGTTATATATATAGGCAAAGTTTTTAGTATGGGATCCGGACTTCCAGACAGGGCTGGCCCTGATATTTCTGTGGTCCCAGACCGTAATGTAAACTAGGGCCCTATATTTTTCCTAAAAGAAAATAGTTTAGTCGTAAATGTTTATTTTTATTGCAAGAATTAGAAAATTAATTGCAATCGGCAAATTGATGTGAACATTTTATAAATACGCACCAAGTGTTTTAATTATTTTTCCTCTGATGACAACACAAATAAAGATTTTTTAGAAAGTCGACAACCAATATGGATGTAGTGGAAACATAAGTTCACACAATTGAGTTCTTATAAGATGGTAATTTTGAACTTAGTATATTATTTATATCAATAATAACACAATTGAAACACTTTTTTCAGGTAATTTGAACTGAAAACTTTGTGAAACAATCTTTCGAAAGTTTAACGAAGTACAAATCTTTTCTAGCAAAAGAGTATTTCAAGGTTAAAATAAGTGGGTATTTCCCAAATATGATATTTTTAATATCTATTTCAACTATTTTAGTCAAGAGGTATATAATAAAATTATTTGACAAAACTGTAAAAAAATTAACTATAACTACGTTTAATAAAAGAAACCATGTTATCTTTTTATGCTAGAAATCTCATGGTAAGGACAAAAAAGAAGGAAAAGAAGCTAGAATAAGAAAAGGATAACATTGCCTATAGAGAAAATAAACTAGCATAAGAAAAGGGAAAAAAAAACCCAGTGTGGGAATCGAACACTGGTGCTTCAACATAAAAGCAGCAAGCTTTTCCACTGAGCCAACAGGCTTACTGGGCCTATATCCAGGGCCGGGCCTGCTTCCGGACCTCCATGATCCGAGCATTTACAGTTTTGCAAAAAACTGCATGGATCAAGTCCTTTCCGGTATTTTTTTTGAAGATTTTTCGCGTCGACTCTTGAAAACACCTTCTGAAAATATTGGACGGCTCGGATTTTCCAAAAACAATTTGCAAAACAAAAAAAATACGTTTTTTCTTATTTGCGAGAGGACCGGACTAGAAGTTTTAGGTATATATATATATATATATATATAGGAAGCCGATCTCCTAAGGACTCCCTTATACAAAATTTGGTGCGGACCAAGCCCTTTTTCAACTTTCCGGGTCAAATTTTGACGATCCGAACCGCTCAATGTTTTTAAAATGCATTTTCCAAGGTCTACGCGGTGTACAGTTTTATCGAAAACTGTTTGGATCAAGCCCTTCCGGGTAATTTTTTTTGAAGATTTCTCGCGTGGACCCTTAAAAATGCATTTTAAAAACATTGAGCGGTTCGGATCGTCAAAATTTGATCCGGAATGGCTTGGTCCGCACGGAAATCTCCTAAGGGAGTCCTTAGGAGATCATTGTCATATATATATATATATATAGGCTTTGAATTTGAAATATGGAATTTGTTTTTTCATTTTGTGGAATGTAATAATCCGTGGATAAACCATGAACCGAATTGTGAGTTTTTTTTTTATTGTTTAAGAATCGGACCGTAAACTTTTAGTTCGGACACGAATTGTCTTTCCTTGAACCGTAAATTTTGATTCGATTCTTGAATTCATACCAATCTGCACCAATCCAAATCGTTGACAGTCCTTTTTTTAACATTTTCCTTTTAAATCGAATCCTACTGGAGTTGACTTTGAATGGATTAAACACGTCTAGCTAGGAGCAGTGGGTGCCTTTTTTTTTTTCCTTTTGACCTGCATGTCATGGACGTAGAACAGAATCTTCCTTTCTTCCCGAGATATTCATTCAGAAATTGGAATAGCGAATCTTAATTCAATCCCGTGTCTTTTGTGGTTAATCCGAATTGAATTTATTGGATCTAAAGCAGACTTTTTTGGTTATAGGAGTGCAGGTGAGAGACAGCTAAGGCTAAATGAGTCTTACCGGCGAACAAAGCATAGATCTCCATGCTGATACATTATAAGTTATGTTCTATAAGTATAGCTTAGTAACTGTTGTTTTCAAAATGTTTTCCCACTTTAGGGATGTCCACTTTGCCATCTTTCTAATGGTGCATAAATCTTGCATGTTGTGTATAGTGTGGATGTGGAGCCAACTTGAAAAACTAACCATTAAAAATTTGGTTTCTCAAGATTCACTAGTTAATTTATACTCTCAGTATGCATTTGCGAAAAGTGGTGATTCTTGTTTAACCAAGTGTATGGGTAATTACACGTCTTACTAGCTTCTTCTTTGAATTAGCAGTAGTTTTAAGGTGATTCAGATCAAAATGATTCCTAATGAGTTGAATATTCAATTTCTTCATTGATTGATAATTTCAAAGAAGGATGCCTCCGGATCTCTCATTTTCTGAGGAGAATACCATATGGGAGGGAGTGGACGTCAGTTAGCAACCGTAAGAATGGCGATGGTAATAGTAGGTTCACTAAGGGCAGCATGGGCCATTATAAGATCAACGGTTACTGTTTGCTTGGACAATTTTTTCTTAGACAATCCGCCGATCCGAAGGAGATGGATAATGAATGGTTAAATCAAATCTTTAGTAGTTATGGTCAGGTGGTTGATGTTTATATCCCAAACAAGAGAAGTGCCAAACTCCATACTAGATTTGGGTTTATCAGATGTTTGACGAGGGAGGAGCCGTGAAATCAGTACGCCCAACGCTCTTTGAATGGGATTCTAATCAGGGATTTCAAGCTCTCGGTAAACTTAACGAAACTTACAGGGGATACAAGTAATAAGGTTGGTTTTTAAAGAAATCAAGCAGCTGTTGCATGTCAAGGTAAGAATTTTGGGTGATATCAATTATCTAACATAAAGGCAATGGAACTTCTTTCGTGGATCATGGAGGGGAAGGGGGTCGGTCCATCCTTTGGTAATGTTGCGGCTGATAAATCACAAAATCATTCCACTGGTTTAGTTATTAAGGGATAGGAAGAAGATAATGAAGGGTTAAGTAGGAGTGCTGTAGCATAACTCGATTCAAAGACGAATTTGGAGACATCCTTAGCAAACCGAATACTAAATATCCAGATTAGAATTATGGGAGGAAATCTTGTGCTACGAACTTCTTCTTCCATGGATGATCTGAAATCAATGCTCGAAGATGGAGGATTGAACTAGTTGATGATATCAGTGAATTCCTACGGTAGAGTAACTGAATCAGTCCCATGATTGGTTTCCTAATTAGCGTAATTTGTTTCTACTTAGTTCTATTCTCTTTACATGATTTCCCCATCATGAACTGTTGTAATCCATGTAAACAAAGCAATATGCAGCCTATCCTTCACGGAGGTTTACTTTCTATTCTCATAATTGTTTCAGTGAAGGTGGAGGTTGGTGGCTGCTATGGTGGAAGCTCCAGTGATGATCCATGGTGGTGGATGATTGATAAATGATACTTGTAGCTCTTCCTCTCCTTAACTTGGTTAACCCACGAATTTGATAATTCCTAGGAGAATTAAGACTTCGAAGTTAGCACACACACCCACTTGATTACTCTCTCACTTGAATTTGATTTTCCTTCAAGCATAATATTTCTCCCGCAAGAAATAGCCATGGCGCACACGCTACTCTAATCACCCATGCTTTAGACACCAACGTCAATGACATATGGGTGTACCTTGAACACCCAGGGGACTAAAGTTGCTCAGCACTTTGGTCCAATATGATGGGACGCGGGGGGGCCTGCTTTGTAGCCTTTGCATGGCAGGTGCTGTGCAGAATTCAGGTCGTCCGTTACTTGGATGAACAGCCCAGAGTTTGGTTCACACTTAAGAATGGATGTGATTTGAGGGAAGAGAGAGGATGTTGGAGAATTGACTAAGAAAATAGAGGAGGAGGAGGAAATTGAAGAGGGAAGTATTGATCGATTGGGTTTTTATTTTGAACTTGGGGGCATGTTGGGTTAAAGTAGTTTGGGAGTGGGTTGAAGAGGGTTGAGTTAGGGTGGTGGTGTGGCAGACTAGCAATGGATGAGTTTTTGGTTGTGGTGGTGATCGTAGGGTGTGTGTGCTTTTTTTTTTTTTGTGTATGTGTGTTTGTGAGAGAAAGAGAAACAGAAAGAGAAAAGAAATAGTAAGGTAAAATCAGCATAAAAAATTAATCATGTTAGCAATTTTCGTGATCTATTTGACATAATTTAGATGGTATGGATCTATTTGAATAACATAAAAAAAAGTTTGGGTACAAAATTGAAGTTTTTTTACATTTGGGGTCTATTAGACATTAAGGTGAAAGTTTGGGTTTTATCTGTAATTTTTCCAAACTCAGAATTCGATTCGTTTGTCTTCGGGAAGTTTGATATCAAGTCTAGAGTTCATTCAGGATCAGTCTAGATTTGCAGACCCACTGTTGGTTTCGCCATCTTCAGACTCACTCTAGTATCTATCTCTCACCGTTCGATCGGAGACCACAATGGAAGAACTGAAAGCGGCAATGGGAGAGCACATGGATCAAATGGAAGATCTCGTCGAGAAACTCACTGCCGAATTTCGCTCTGGAATACGACCTGCTTACGACAACTTTCTTGGCTTCTTCCACGCCATTGATTGGACGGTCAACCCTCATCTCTCTCTCTCTCTCTCTCTCTCTCTCTCTCTCTACATGTTTGTGTGTGTGTGTGCGTGTTGAAACATATTCGTAACTAATTGATTCGTTTATACAATGAACTAGGACGAGTGTGACGTGGGTTTAAAATATCGAAAAATTTGGGTCTATGTTTTTAAGTGAATTTGGTTTCGGTTGGGAGTAGAACGGTGGAGGTGTTTGAAATTAGCTCTTCTTTTGTTGTGATTATAAGTCAGGTCTAAGTTGGAGTACCAGTTGGGTGCAGTGTGGGAATTTTAGATAGAGGATGGCGTAAAACCTGAGGTTTCGTTTGTTGTAAATTAGGACATCTAGATACTAGCTGGAGCTGTACTAATTGCCTTTAATTACTGTTTTACCCCCTCCTTTAATTATTTATATTATTTACTATATTAATTTATTTCTTTATATAAATCATTTAATTATTTAATTTCATTTCTTTATATTAATTTTATTTAATTATTTAATTTCATTGCTTTTATTTAATTCATTTCTTTATATTAATTTTATTTAATTATTTAATTTCATTTCTTTTATTTAATTATTTAGTTATCTCTTTTACCCCTCCTCCCCTCCTTTAATTACTTTATTTATATTATTTATGTTATTTATATTAATTCATTTCTTTAAATTAATTCATTTCATTATTTAATTCAGTTTTTTAATTAATTAATTATTTATTTAATTCAATTTTTTTAAAAATTATTGTCAATACCCCATTTTGCCCCGCCGCTCCGGCAACCTTGTATTGCAAAATACGTCCCACTACATGAAAA